>LXFE01000834.1:0-34285 GCA_001929475.1 Neolecta irregularis DAH-3 | reverse complement strand
ATATATATATATATGAATAAAAGCGATTCTTAGGACGATGTAGTCAATCATCTTACTCTTTCATATAACCTCGAACCAGCCTTTCGTTGGTTTAAAAGAATGTCATTCGTGCTTCGAAGGCCAAAATACACAATCCTACTCAATGAGAAGCATAATGTTACAGAAGTTTGTACTTGCTCTCAATCCCGTGATCAATTTTATGATCTACATCTTTATTGTGGCAGCTCCGTAATGATTTTGATGTGCAAAGGTCAACTATTTCATTTCAAAATGATGGTCGTGGTAAAGAAGACATGTTTGTCGTTCTATAATGTGGGGTCCTTTGGTAGATGGGCGGGGATAAGATATGTGGCAATTAAGCGATTTCTATTGCCATTTTTCATGTAAGCCTTCTGGTTCTTAGAATGGCATTTCAATATTTATGCACCTTTACAGTATGAAGCTTATATTGAGGAGAAATAAACCGTGCAGTGTGAGACAGCACAAGATGATTATCTACGAATTGAATTGAAGAGATCTATGATGGAGCTTCAGATGGTGAAGATGACATTGAAATAAGATTAAGTTGTAAATTGACCTAAATAGCTAACAAGAGAAAATCCGAAATGAAAACTGTGATTGTTGTGAAATTCCGCATACTATCTGCAGCGAGGAACACCTTCAGCCATGGAGCCAAGATAGATGTAGTTCCACCGTGATGCTATCCCTAACAGTAACGACAAAGTTGTTTAATCACGCAAACTTGTTATATATCACAACAAGTATGAGAATGGTGAGTACAGCGATAATTGAGCTAGTGATCATTTTGTTCGTAGCCATCCTAATCATTAGCCCCGATGATTAGATAGAGGGCAGTTGCCACAAGAAAAACACACCTTCGAGCCATTCCTTTCAGTGTCCTAACAGATTTGTCAACATATCCGTCCGTTTCCAGAAGCTGCCAGATTAGGGTTGGGTTTGCCTCAGATTTCTTACCATATCTCTAGTATTTTGCAGTTGCTCCCGCTGACCTCTCAGATCTGTTAAAATTCCGGCTCCAAGGCCCTCGGTTTCGTGCGCAAGTCGTTGACTGTCTCTCAATCGCTGACTACTTCGTTCCAAACGATCCGTTCCACTGAGAAGCCTCACTCGTTGATCGAGTGCATCAATATCATCTGGATCAGTATACCGATTTCCTAACAGAGATTCCCGGTCTGCCTCACTCCGAAGTTTACTCTACAGCTTCAGAACAACCCTGAGTTAAAAGAAATATACGATTTCCCTTTTAAATCTATCAAGGTCTATTTTATTGGTGCGTAAGCGGGTATTTACTTTTCCCCTTGATCCTTGTGGTATATTGGCTACCTCGAATTCCATTTGTCCATACTAGACTTATTAAAACTGACCTTGTTATTGATAAGCCCTACGATTTCCAGTGCTTCGTCGATCGCCCTCTGAGCAGCATTCAATGCGGCCTTTCGTGGCTCTATATTTCAACTCGCTTTCCACAAATGTGACTCTACCCCCTTTTTCTTCTGTCGCCTGATCAAGGTTTTGGGAGACATCTGCAAGGACCAGTTTGAAATCCGTCTCGTAGCTTTGAAATGCTTCAGTGGTTGGATCCAAGTCCATATTTGGAAGATGGTTAGGGGCGCCAACATCTCAACCACCCCCAAGCCTCTACGTTAGTACAATTTTCCAATTGTCGCCGATCTTTCTGGTAGTAGTCGAAAATCGTTCTACTAATCTGTTGCAAGCTTGAGCATGAAGGTCGCTGTTATTGGTTCTGGGGTTTCTGGTTTAGCTGCAACTTGGGCTTTGAATGAATATTCTGAACACACAGTTCATTTGTTTGAAGCAGACAATCGCTTAGGAGGTCATGCCAACACAGTAGATATTGAGGTTGGGCAAAATAAACTTCATTGTCAATTTGTATGTTTCACTGACCTTTGACGTTTTTTTGCCGGAGCCTGGACAAATTATGGTAAACTAGGTTCTTTCATGGCATGACTTAGCATGTGTTAAGATTTCATGAGGACGGATTTACTTCTGGTCTTCGTGTAGCAATTGAACATCTAGGCGCTCAAATTCCTTTCGAATTCAGAGATGCTACCTCCATCAGAGGCCACATCCCTCCTCGGTCGATAGTAGGCTGTGTTTGTCGCATAGTTCTCTGGCTCATTGTACTCGCACTTTTCTTTCCAGGAAAACTGAAATTATGCATTAGGCTCCTATTTATAGAGCGTAAGGGTCATGATGGATGGGAAAGAATAACGGGCCAGCAAGATGTTTGTTAGATCGAAAGCAAGTTAGACTCAGAGAGCTAGACTTGAAGAGGCAGCAATCATCTGAAAATCCATCAGTGAAATTATTTAACTTATATATGCAGCGAATAGAGAATCGGGATAGTTCCAATTTATGTTTATATGGACCCAATATTATCAATATAGACTTTTCCCAACGTCCTTCCAACCTATCGGAAATGCATTAGATCTAGACCTTCAAATTCTAAAGGGAAAAAAGAAAATAATAAACTCATTAAGCTTTTGTGAAGGCTATGCAAGCTTCCTTCAACTCATGTAATCTCAATGGCTTTGGTAGAAACATGTCTGCTCCAGCTTCCAGGCACTCCTGACGAGACTGAGAGGAAACATTTGCAGTGAGTGAAATGATTGGGATATGTCGTCCAGATATCCTTTCGGAGTTCCGGATTGCTCTCATACATTCGAACCCGTTCATGACCGGCATCTCAACATCAGGAAAGACTGAAGAGTGTAGGGTACCTGAGAATCCATCAAAATAAGGTCGAACTTCTCTGAAGATAGTCTATCGAGAGCGATCCTCCCGTTTTCTGCAACGCCGACCTCATATCCCAGTTGTTCGAGAAGCCTGATTCCAAGCTGCTGATTGATTGTATTATCTTCAACTAGTAATACTTTAACCGATGCTTGAAAGTGAACTGACTTCCCACCGTAAGATGACATTCTAACACCTTGAACCGGATTTAAGGTGTCAAAGGAAGTAGGTGTGATAATCTCGGACGATGCGTTTATTAGGCCTATAAGTGAATGAATAATGATCGGACGCCGTAGAACTATGATGTTTGAAGGAAGGCATTTAGTGTCTGTATCCAGGTATAGAAATATCCTTCTTTTCACGCGTAACATTTCATCAATCAGGACATTCGAAACAATTACCGAATCGTCAAAAGCTTGAAACAAAGAAGGCTCGATTCGAGTACACCCGGCACTGCAAGACTCGAGGAAAATCCTGATTGTTTCACCTATTAACTCATCCGACCAGATGAGGTTTATCATAAAACTTGTTGTGGTATCGTCAGCTGGAAAGCCGAGTTCGGAGGGTATCGTAACAGTGAACTCTGTGCCTTGTTCGATAGTACTATTGACAACAATGGTGCCGAACATAAGATTGACCAGTTGCTTGGTGATTGCAAGACCTGATAGTTGAACAAAGGCAGGAAATCCAAATACCCAAACCAGTGCCGGTATGCTTCCTCGTTAGATTGGTATCTGCTTGACGAAATGGTTCGAATATTGTAGAACAAAACTCTTTTGGAATTCCTAAGACGTTTGTGGAATAACATTTATAGATTTTCATACCAATTCCAGTGTCGCGTACTTTTATTACTAAATTCGATTTACCTTCTGAGCAGCAAAAGTAAACTTCGACCACCACGCTTCCAGATTCAGTGAACTTTAGGGAATTGGAAAGGAGATTCATGAGAACCTACCCATTAGTCTCATATTACGTGACTCGTCACACCCTTGTTAAATAGACCTCATCAACAAGAAAGTCACCAGCTACAGAAGGTTTCACGCTGGCGATGATCTCGACGCCTTTCTTTTCGCCTGCGGCATTGACTACGCTCTGGATCAGTTTTCGTATTTCGGTTTTAGCTGGATTTGCTTCCGTCTCTTTATTGCCGCGCTCAAGCTTTGCGAAATCAAGAACATTGTTTGTTATTAACTGTATCAAGCGACAACCATTAACAATATTTTGAACGTATGTCGCTTGTTCCACAGAGAGATGAGACGCCTCCAAAAGATCTGCATATCCACTAATCGCATGAAGCGGTGTCTTGCTGTCAGTTGTTGACAATGAGAGTGCCCCACTCGAATTTCGTGAGATGCAATGCTGATAAATTCGGTTTTGATAGAATTAGCTCTCTCAGCAGCTTGCTTTTGGGTAATGACCTTCCAGAAATTTTGCTTGGTGGCGACTTTGTCTGCTAAGCTGACCTTGAGGGACTAGAACACTTTATGGGGTTACCTTTTCCGACTAGTTACCACGAAATGAGCAAGTAGTATGTAACTCAAAAAGCAGGATCCGATTGCGATTAATGCAACCGTGAAAGTGATTCCAGAAGATCGCATGACCATTGAGCGGTCATACGATAGGGCTACTGATGTGTGGAACGTAGCAGCCCACATACCTAATAATAAAAAACAGAATATGGTTTTGTGGCACACCAAGGTAATGGATCAGACTGACATATAAAGCAGCTATAAAGAAGGAGATTTGCTGGACCTAAGGATTAATTCGCCAGCTCGTATAGATACGTACTTGATTGATTTCTCTGGGTACTAGACGTTTAGACAAGTAAGTAGCGGCATACCTACTAAATGCTAATGCGACAATGGATAATCCCCAAGTAGGTAGGAATGATAGACAGACCAGAGATTTGTTCCACTCTAATATCCTATCGAAACCCGTGGCCCATATTTCTCATATTCAGTAAAGCTTTGAAGCTAACATACCCCTGTAGTGCACTGTGCAAATGCTCACTCTGAGACAAAAAGCCCGAAGTATAATAGCAAGCGTGATCTGACAGCAAATGCCCCTTTTTTGCTCTGCAGCAGTTCGCTGATCCAAACCAGAGATTGTGTCTGGGTTGATCAATCCTTCAAGTGCATCTTCGGATTTACTGTTCAGGCCCCGAGGAGACTGGCTGGAGACAGAATCATTTTCAGTATGATCGATTGGATCTGTCTCAGCATCCACAGCATAATAAAGAGGATATTTTCTGAACATCCGAACGAGAGTGTCAATTGCAGAATTGAGAAAATTTGCAATGATCGTCACAATAACACTCAGTCCAGTAATAATAATGTTGAATTGCATCGGGATCACGATGTTCATAGCAAGGATGACAGGAAAATGGATGGACCAAATGCAGCTTTTAAAAAGAATCAGCAACAGGATGATATCATCGGGCCAGCACACCGTCTTCCAAAAGTTAAACCCGCTAGCGCGATCCGCTAGAACTTCTTTCGTGCCGAGAGATTCTGCTTGAGTTGGCAAAAATGGTTTGCTGTTTATGCCCCGAGTAACTAGCTCTCCGATTGCTGTCTCGATGGCAACAGAAATACCAGTAAGCGATAATTCAAGCATCAATGCAAGAAGTGGTAAGAAGGGCCATTGGATACATTACAACTAGATTAAAGTGGTTGCGTAAAACCAGGCAGGATTTGAGAAGAGATCAAGAAATAAGACGTATATCGCTGATACATCCAGAGTTACCGTTCTCAAAGAATCCCTACGGGCAGTAAGGGTTATTTTCTGTACATTTTGAAACCTTGTGACTATCTCCAGAAGAGAAGCAGGAATTTATATAATGGTAGAGCCGACACAGTACAGCACGACTAAGCAAAAAATAGAAGGTCTCTCCAGCCCTAGGGTTGATCAATTTGCCAAAGCGATTTCATTTTCGCTGACTGCGAAGAGGAAACAATGATCTGGAAGCAATGATCTTCGATAGAACTGACGAGACTATGAGACCAAGGGTATTCACGACTCAAACCCCAGTTGATATCATGGATAGATTTCTCTATCTACTTGCAGAGGAACAATTGAGACCACCCTGAAGTCATTTGTCGAAAGAAGAGGTTACGAAAAAGGTGCGGAATTTGAAAATGTCCAATTTAGGAAATAATGCGCTATATTCCTAGTACGAGAATAGTTCAATAAATCAAACCACTATTGAACCAGACTTCGAGACTGGTGGAGTGCATCGCCAAGTGAGATCCGTTCAGTCAACTATATCAGTTTATCAACCATTGATACAGGAAGTGAAATATCAAATGGTAAGGAGACACCATTCTCTCCACTTAAACACGATGCAGAATAAGAAGATCCTGAGCGAAACGGCAAACTTGAGCCCATGAAAATTTCCAGCTCAAGTTCGCAATTATTCCAACATCGAATCGTTACATCATAACATGATCAAAGCTCGACTCGTAGAGCGAATTGCGACTTTCTGTGTAGTACGATAACCGTCTTAAAAAACTGCCAGAAACTTGTCGGCAGAAAGACAATAACCAGATTGCACACCCTCAGTTGAAGATTATATCTCGTTATTAGCTCCGGATAATAAAATAGTGGTACATGCTTAAGTTCCGCAGAGGATTGCTGGGCGTCAAAATCAGGATAACCAGTGCCTGTCTTGTCATTCTGGTTCGAACCTAGAATGAAAGTTGGTATTTCCTTCTTGAATTCAAAGCATATCATTTCTGGTGCAGCGAAAAATCCCACTTCAAGAATTTAAGCCTCCTTGTAGCTATTGAGTTTGGACGTCTTATTCACGATGACATAGAGAGTCAATACTATCTGTATACTCAGTAAGAGTTATTCTTTGGGCCTACCCATTCTGGCCCTGTTCAGTATTCGAACTGATTGAAATATATAACAAATTTAAAGAGTTGAAGCATTGCTACTCTTTCTGCAGTGTTTTCGCTTGATAAGACGTCTTTCATCGATGACAATATTACACCATGTGTAGCATGAGCAATGATTGCCAGTTGAAACTGATTGCTCGAAAGAGGGGTTGAGATCCTCGGTTCAATCTATAAAACAAATCTTCAGTTCCCAACGTCAGGACATGACAAAGCTTGAATTGATTTCAAGATGAAATGACTGCGTTTGTTGGAGTTATCTATGGCGTGAGTACAATCGTACTATTGCGGGGTGACAATGTGCCGGGTGGCAAATGAATCTGACGCCGCAGTTGCAACTCAAGAAGGAACGAGACTTCTAGGCTGCCCGCATGTATTCCGGGTCTTCAGACTCAGCCTTGAAAGTTACTACTGCATCGTCAGCACTGAAACAAAGCAAGATATGCAAGATGTTCTTATTAAGAAACAGTATAAATAATGACTATACATTCGACAGGATAGCTTCTACGCGTGATTCTAAAGTCTATTTCTCAGACATGCCTTTCAAGAATCGAATCTGTAATTCCGGTGAGAAATCTTTCAAGTTACGGTTTTGCCACAGCAGCACGAGCATCGGTCGAAGGAGGTCCAGAGCCAATTAGTTTCAACCTCCTACTAAAAAAGATAAATCTCGCATTTGCTCAATCATAGTCGGGCTACCGGGGTGGAATGATACTAATACCAGCGCAATCACATCTACAGTAACTCGCATTTTCTTTTATTAGGAACTTTCTCGACGAGTCCGGCCTTTATGCTTCATCTATCCCTTCCGAGCTAGACTGTAGCAGGCTATTATGTGTTCCTTTTGTTAAGCAAGCACAAAGGCCGAGTAACGCACTGTGTTCTAAAGACCGCCAGGTCACTAGGAGTCATTTTCGACGACCGTTTCCCTCTCATCATTGATATGGGTCTAAACAGAAGGAAGAGACAAGACCAGTCATTTAGATCGACGGTCTGAGCTCAGTCCTGGACGGGAATTCCGGAAAATATTGCCTTTGGCCATAGCCAGTCATTTTTTCTCCTTCGATGGCTTCTCAACCACTGGTTCGCGACTCAGTTTTGATCATCGAGTTCACGACCAATGATCAGTTGGTTTATACTTGGTCCGTTTGCTTCGATATGAGCGAGATGCTTCGTATCAAGACAGTTCTTCCAGCAAGTCAGTTCCAGGAATCTTTTTGACAATAGACCACCGATGCGACGAGATCGCTTAATGAAATCAAGTTTTATCGAACTCATGAAGAATGTATTGAGCATGTTTCCAGTGACCTACAGAAGCTCAGTGGCTTTCTTTGTGCAAGAATTCTCCACGATGATGTTTCACAAGATCGTGAAGTTAAATGGAGTAATAAGTATAAAATCACAAAGGGGTGCTGCTGGGTCGAAGCAATCATGGCATATAAAAGCGTATCCTATCTTCTCAGTTACTGGATGAATACTTGGCTGACTAGCCCTGGTACGTCCTTATATCCTGTGTGACCTTTACTCAGCGTACAGGCGGGTTTTCCCTTGAGGGTCCAGTTCAACTCGTGTGGTCGAACAACAAACAAACCTAATCTGCGATATATGTCCATGAGTTTCTCGTTTCAGACAATAGCGAGATTTCATACATGTCTTTGACATGACCTGTCAGTATTTAATAAAGAATCTTGAAACCTGCGCGAAGCGCGAATTCATCCCATATTATGAAGTTGTGACAACGGCCCAGAGCCATGATCCGTGCTATTGATTAATTGGAACATTCGGAAGTCCAGCAACTTAACTTCATTCTGGCTGGCCTATACTCATTGTACTGCCTTTTGAACTCCATTGTTCCCTTTTATTCCGATTGAGAGGCGTACCGCCTTGAGATCATCTCATATACAACACGGCCACTTTAAGCATCCATCTACGAATTACCATAATACACATAATTCACCGAAAATTTCATTGGAACTCTACTAATGTGGATCAAGAAATATGAATGAACCGAAAGCTTAGATGGAACTGATCGTGACAGGTAAGTCGGAATTCTTAGAAATAAGCCCACAGCTTGACAGTGATTATTAAGTCAAATTCATGTGAATTTCTCACTGAGATTTCCCCAACGTATCATAAATCTCCGCCATTCTTTTAGAAATTTTCAGTGTATTAGATTATCAATTCAGGTTTCATAGTTATACCTATTGTTGATAGCAATATAGGTTATGATCAATACTGCCATTATTGAGCAAAGGTGTTACTACTGCTAATTAGTTTCAAACTGATTAGTTCCTGTCTATATATGTTGAGCGAGGGTGTTAGTATTGCTGATTAGTTTCTAAGTGATTTGCTCCTGTCTGATATGTATAGTACACGACTAACTACATATGAATATATACTGCCTCATTATTCTTAATCTGCCAATTTTCTGCAAGGGCATCGTTGCTCAAAGACCCGTATTATAATGTAGAACTGCGAGTGAGGTAATGTAGTTAGCGTACCACGTACCAGAACCCCGGATTCTACTAGTTAGCAATCAACTTAGTATCCACTGGCATTATCAGTCATTATAGCAGGAGAGAAGATATTTTTAGTACTGATAATCACTCAAGATAATCTGCACCACTTTTCTATAAATAGTAGAAATACTTCATTATCGACATAGACACTAGAGTTGACCATGTGTTCCAGTTGTTGTAAATACAGTATGACTATTATTCTAATAGAATGATAAAAAGAACAGAGCGATTCATAGGAACAATTCATGAAATAAGGACCTTTCAATATAGATTATAGACCAGGTTATAAGGATCTAATCTTCATCCTGCTCTATTTCGCAGATGGTCTCACCTTCTCCAAGGACTTGTCCGGCCCTCACTTTCATCTTGACAAGCCCTGCTGTCCGAGCAGCGATTTTGACTTCTGTCTTCATGCTCTCCATTATCACAAGCCCGTCTCCTTTGGAAATTCTTGCACCGTCCGAGGCAAGAACAATCAAGATCTTACAGGGCATCGGTGTCAAATATCGTTTTTCGCCACCTGCTGTATTAGTTTCGGATGACTTGTTTTGTCACACCTTCCAAGTCTTCTCCACTGATTCGCTCGTCCAGCTTGCCAGCATATGTTAATAAATTACGTCGAGAAAACTTGATTCCAAACCCCACATCACTGGAGAGCACGAATACGTTTTGGACGGCCATCGCAGAGCTAATGACAGATGTGTCCGTCGCAGCGAAATATGTCCGTTGAATTCCGTTGATTGAGAGTCGCATATCTGCAGTCATCCATTTCCCACGAATGAAGTCGATTTTGATATCATCGACATGAAAATCATATTTCTTCATATTTTTATCTACTCCAAAGGGCCAATCTTGTTCCGTTCGGCCTTCGAGACCTTTTCGAGTGCGTAAAGTATTGTAATATCGTAAGATAAGTTGACCACCGACCTTATTGAGAAACTCTTTTCCCTCAAACTTCATTGGGGCTGGTTCATCCCAGACAAGGACATAATCCTTTTCATATTGTACGAAGACGGCCGCTGGTAGGGTCGAGGGATCAATAGTAATGCTGTCGACATGTTTGGAAGACACATCGTATTGGTTATTCCGCCAACCTGCAGACAAAGTGTCAAAGCTCGATCTTGCTCTCATCGTTTGTCGAATGTGACGAAGTAACAGCGATGGTACAATAGCCAGCTCTCCGGTAAGAAGAGGGCGCGGAGGGGGGAATAATAACTCAGTTCTGAATGAATCAATAAACCCAGTGGTATATTCTCCCTTATGGAATTCCTCATGCCCGAGACAAGAAATGAGGAATCCTTGATTGGTGACGAGTCCGAGGATTGCTGTATGACGAAGAACGAATATGAGTTTGTGAATAGCTTGTCGTCGGGTTTCTGCATGAACAATGATCTTGCATATCATAGGATCGAAGAAGACTGATATCTCGGAGCCTAGCTTTGAAAACCAGTAAAGAGTATGCCGAACCTGTCTCTACCCCGGTTTCATAGCGCAGACCTGGTATATGGGTTTTCACAAGTTCTTCTGCGGTGTTCCATCTGCGAATGATGCCGGTGCAAGGTAGAAAATCGTTATGTGGGTCTTCTGCGCATAATCTACATTCAATAGCATGACCCTGGTTCATTAAACGAAATTTGACGCAGGAGACCGCACAGTCTGCCTGAGGCTTCGAAGTTCAGGCAGTCGGTCCAATTGACCGCCCGCAGCAACATAAAGTTGTAGTGCAACAAGATCGACCCCTACGGTCTCTTCTGTGATTGGATGTTCGACTTGAATACGGGTATTGACTTCCAAGAAATAGAATTGTGAAGATTCGATGTCAACAATAAATTCGACTGTACCAGCGCCTTCGTATTTAATCAATCGTCCAATCTCTGTAGCAGCTGCCATCATCCTTTGCCGCACGCCATTTGATATCCATGGACTAGGCGTTTCTTCGATAACTTTTTGATGTCTTCGTTGAACAGAACATTCGCGTTCAAAAAAGCAAACAATGTTGCCCCTGTTATCGCCAAATATTTGGACTTCTATATGCTTTCCTTTTTCAATATACTTCTCGACCAGCAAGTGACTGGATCCAAAAGAACGCTGACTCTCTGAGCCAGCTCGTGCAATAAGTTCCTCAATTCCTTTGGATGACCTGACAATTCGCATGCCTTTCCCACCTCCGCCTGCAGCCGCTTTGATAAGGACGGGAAATCCAATCGCGATAGCTTGTGAAGAAAGGTATGAGGGTGTTTGGTTTGAGCCATTGTATCCTGGGATCAAAGGAACATTCGATGCGTTCTTTGAAAGATACTCCTTTGCGGAAGCCTTAAATATTCAGCCGCTGCGAAAGTATTGAGATCACCTTGTTGCCGAGGAGACTGATTGATTCACTTGAAGGTCCAACAAAAAGTAGCCCTGAATCTTGAACGAGTTTTGCAAAGCCAGCATTTTCACTCAAATAGCCATAACCTCTATTCAAAACAGACACCTCAAAAGGAAGTACCAGGGTGGATTGAATCTGCTCCCACTCTCGTTGCGGTTTCGACCAAAAACTGTCCATTCATGTGCGGATTGACTTCTCCAATATCTCCGATATGTACAGCTTCATCTGCTAATCGAACGTGTGGACTGTCTTTATCTCTTCAAGTCAATTGAAATGCTAATGAACACCCGTTACGGAGTGGTATATATCGCGACTGTTGAGACTCCAACTTTTCTAGCTGATCGGATAACACGGCAGGCAATCTCTCCTCGATTAGCGACCAGAAGCTTCCGCACTACACATCTTCCGGCGGGATCGTATGGTAATGGGGCGACAAATAATGGTGGCATGTCGAACGAATAGGCAGTTTGTGAGGAGGCGGGGACGGCCGATTAGTCAAATTATTGCACCGATTTAATGCGAACCACTTGAAGTAACCATGGTGAACTCAATCACTCCGTTGTTCATTCATCATCCTTGAGTGGAAGCAATTTGTATTGGACGGTACAACTTCCTCATCTCCCTATCTTCGCTCCTCAGTGACCCCTGATTCCGGACAGTAGAGTCTGACACTGGCAAACTTCTAGCCTCACTTCATCAGAAACTTGTGGGAAACACTTTGGGGCTGTTCGTATAAAGATCCGGCTGATTCCGGCTTGATAGCGCTTGCAACTTGGCTTTTTTTCATCAACTGACTCCGTTGCCTTGTTCATCTTTCTGCTCTCCCATCAAGTTCCCCTGGAAAGACAAAGATTCGTCGCAAGATGATATCTGTTGGATATATCTTGCTTGCTCTTTGTACCAGTTCTCGCCACTCCTTTTCTGCTGTGTGTGGATTGGATAGGGGAAAGCCATGAGTGACTTGAACATTCTTCAATGTTCCGATAAGCCTTGTGGATTATGTGGCAATTCGCCTTAACGCTGGAATATCTCGAAGAAACTTTCAATAAGCTAGGTTTCGCCAATTTGCTCCTGATCAGCTCATTGCAGCTGGTGTTTCACTAAGCATCAGCTAGATGGAACGACTGTTAACCGACAGACTGCAGCTATTCATGTCACCACACTAAGTACAGTTATTCAGTCGGTATGCGGACTCCATCTGCGAGAAAATCCTGTTCAGTTCTTTTATAGCTGCAATGGTCGATATTGGCATAATTTCTCGTGTCAGTGGGTATTTCAGCATACTTAGACGCGGTAACTCTTACTATGCACAAGACTATCATCGTAGCAGCTGCAAATATCCTCATAACCGAGGGGAAGTCAAGTTTTTCGTGGATCATCGATATGTGCTAATATAAGTAGACACAATACATTCATTCGATCTGCATTTAAGGTACAATTTACTGCAGTCTGCTCGATCCCTATTTACCTCACCGTGGTATTCATTATATACTGTCCCACAAGCCCTAATCTTGGGCTTCAAGCATTTCTTCCGTTAACAATCGAGGGAACCGAAGCAATTGTTCCTGCAGTATGATAGTCAAAAGTATTTCCGAGCTAGTTTATGCTTTCATCGACAAGTTATCAACGCAATTCACCCAGTTAGCAATATCGCGCTGTACCACACCAGCAAATCTTATGGGAAAGGTTTCCTTCGTTCTCACGGAAGAAGAAACTAAACTGTAGAATATCAGCGTCAAGGCTGGACCAGTGATCATTGCTTTCAATTAGAGTTTGCATATCAGCTCACTTGCCATTTAATTTAGAAGAGCTAGCTCTTGAATAAACCAGGATAAATTAAGCTACAGTGCATGATCAGGCAGTGCTTTTCATTCAAGAGTCATTCAAGTGATTATGGAATGTGTGGTTCAGAAATGTTGTTACACAGAGAATGACCATTCAAAACCAATCATGTATCAAGAATAGGTGACAGGTTTGACCTTGTGACGACGCTTTTTGGTGGCTTATAGTGAAGGTTGAGACTGTGTCAAGTGCTGATCCTGCTGTTGTTGCCAGGGTAACAGGCGAGTCTCATTGGTAGAGTTTGATTTGGAACAAACAGAAAACATTTGTTGGTTGTTGCCTTGATATGTCCTGATAAAAGAGCAGGTACGGCGCTACTTGCATAACATAAAAAAACAGCCATATGGAGCGGTCAGACAAAGACCGAAAAATATATAACATCAAAGGGAAATTCTCCTTTTGGGAGAACTATCCTCCTATGACTGCTTGAATCATGTCTGTGCCACCTCAGAGCTTTAGTGTGAGGAAGCTGTGCAATTGACGTGAGACATGTTTCAAAGCGTCTCAAATCATATCCTTTGATCGCCAAAAGGTAGAGGGGGGTGACCTGAACCCCCCACTTTTTCCATCAGTGGAACACGTAGTCTCCTAACCTCTACCCATCGCCCATTCTACTCTGCAATGTCTGCATCAATAATTGTCAACTGGAGCGTGTTCCTCGTCATTGGTGGATCTTTTTTCTTCTACTACAATCCTCAGACTCTGCGTAAGATCTGGCCTCATGATCACTCGCACCATCACGCCACAAAAGTAGATTTACCAGGAAACTTTCCCTCAGAAATACAGAGGAAACGCAAGAAACGCGCAGCAGACAAGACAAAGAGCGAGACGACGGCAACGGATTCTGATAGCACCAGTGCTGTTCGTGAACTCCGGCTTTCTGAGAGGAGCAGTGAATCATCTCGAAGACCATCATCGTCACGTTCTGCGGGGTCTTCAAGGGCAATCTATACAATGCTAGAATCAACTGGGTCTTCCCGTACGCTAGTGATCACTTCGTCGGGGTCAGATGCCAATGCCAACACAGCAAAAAAACCCAAGATCGAACAGAAATTGACCAAGAAACAACGACAAAATCAGAAAAAACGAGAAGAGCAAAAAGCTATGAAAGCGCAGTTTGAAGCAGAACGCCAACACAAGCTGAGACTTCATCAGCGGAAACTTGATTCGGATCTACTTAAGAATATGCCACGTACTCGGTCTGATATCCAACAAGCACAACTGGAGAATCCGTGGGTCTTAGGTTCTAAACAGGACAAGGATTCATCTACAATACTCACAGAGAAACGGCAACTCCCTGAGAACGTCATCATTCCCATCGTCGTCGAACGAAACGAAAGTGGGGACGAAGAAGTATGGGAAGATCATAAGGCGTTTGAACGGATACAACAAGAAAGCGATAATGGGTGGCAAATCGTCGGGAAACCAAAGAGAAAGTGAGCATATGGATTTTCATATTTTCTTTTTAAATGTTTTGTGATATGGCTAGCAGAGAAGAATTGTGATATTTTATATAGACATTTCCCTCTTGCTTTTGTCTCGTGAACTATTTCTGAGTTAGAGTTGATACGCACAGGTTGTAAAAAGATCTCTCGATGAAGGAGCTTAGAACTGGAACTCTAGGTTAAATTTTCCGACGCTAGAACGTCCAACACATCTAGTATTTATAGACAAGCTTGAAAGATACTGAATAAAGAGAAAAGCGAGAGTAGTATAATCAAAGGCCACAAGGCTAATCTGTAGAAACGAGAACAAGTCAGAAAATATGAGGGGAGGGGAGCAATTATCTGGAGTTGTCCAGTCTATCCATTCAATGGAGTTTGGACATCTAATGGAGGCTGGGACTACAGTAAATGATATATGGAGGCAGCGTGAGATTGTGATATCAAGTCGACGGCTGCGTTTTGTATGACCGAATTTTGATTCCAACTCCACCAAATGCTACATCGGATCCCTCGGTTAGCTTTATTCTCGCATCCATCATGTTCACTTTGCCACTCCGCAAAGACTTCAATTTTGAATGTTCGCAACAGAGTATGACTAGGGCAATCTTTTGGCTGATCTAGATCCCGTTCGAATTCGAGGAAATTAACATCAAACTCCCGAAAAACAAGAAGTTTCACGACATGTACGCATTCGATGTTCCAGTATTGCATATAAATGACGAAGAAAAATTGATGCATAAAATAACAGAACAAGATCTGGAGAAACAGCTTAACAATCTAGACTGAAATAGCGAAATGATGTAAAACATATTTATTATTTTCCATCTGAATTTCTCTCGATTTGTCGTCTTTGGTAGGTACAAATGTCAAACATCTTCTAGTATACCTTCTTCTTTTCATCAACAGAGATGCCACCTATTGATCAGACAGGATTAGTGAGCGAGATACCGGGTCCCATGTTTACCAACATCAAGAGCCCACCCACAATACTAAGTGTCTGGAAAAAATCATATCTTGGTTCAGTAATGATCTTGGTAGTGATATACTTGAGGAAATCTCTTGTGTGATGTGTAGTATTTACGCTCCAAAAGTTGTTGATAAGGACATTGAATACACTCAACATCATAACAAGAACGGTGGCCGAGAATTTAGCTTTGAAACCCACTGCAACCATGACACACGCGACTAGCCCAATGACGCTGATAATAACCCGTAATATAGACCACTGTCCCTCGAGTATAAATCCCATGAACAAGAAAATCAACAGAACTCTGCCAGCTAGCTGGAAGTATTTCTTTCGATCTGTTTCGCTAAGAGATGGAAGACCGGCAAAGAGAGCTTTCCGTTGGGAGAGACTGTCTGAAAGAACCATCAAAAGACCCCCGATGACACTAAGATTTCTAACTTGTCAGGCACATGTCTACAAATAACATACCGGAGGAAGAACGACAGATTAAAGAGCAATCCATAACCAAAGGCTTGTGAGACGACGACGCCGAGAAGTGCGCCGACAGCGACTTCGGAATGCTTTCGTATGACAACAAGAACAGATCCTGCGAACATTGCCTGTATTGAGCCACGAAGCGCAGAATAAGCAGTACAGTCACATTCAGAAGTAGAAACATATGGGTTACGCCCCACCACATGCCTCTGAATCGCTGGAGGTAGTGTACTTGATCACTCCACTGTGTCAAGATTCTCAGCGCATCTTCCAGAAAAGTCACAACAATCAGGAAGCGACCAATCCCCGGAAGATAACTATTACATCAGCTATGGCATGACGAAATTGACCCACGGCTTAATCGGCTCTGAGATAGTATCGAGTATATCTTCAATTTTGGAAGTTTGTGCTCGCACTTGCGAGATTATATCGCTACTCTCTCCAAACCCGCTACCGCTCTGAGGTTGGTAGGCATTGCCACCATAAGTTGGGCGGACATTATGGTATTGGGCCATGTTAAATGAGATAATTGGAGGTGAAAGGAGGTGGTGTTGTGTGACCGCCACGCTCAAGTTATATCCACTCTGTCGGAAAACAAAGCATTGGTTACACATGACATGATTGGTTGTCTATTCCATAACATTCAGATATATAAAGAGTATACTATTTAGTAAAGGCGGAACGGTTTTCCCATAGAACTTTTGATGACTAGTGAGCCAACATTTTGCCAGGCCTTCTTAAGTAGAGAGACCAGAAAGTTAATACATAGCATGATGTTGGACAAGAGTTGGTCCTCAGTCATAGCGATGTTTCCAACAGCGACTCCCAAGCAGAGAACCTCTAAAATTGTCAGTGATGGGTGATGTGATAAGGCGCACTCTTGAGCTGAAATTTAACAGTCGACTTGACATCATTCAGTTTGGCGGCAAGATCTTCGCTGTGTGATATAGAGGTAGGAAACTTTCCGACTATCTTGTAAGTTTTGAATGAATAACTGAATGCCTACCCTTGGAAAGACCTGGCCCGAGAAGTCGCGGAATTTGTTTGATCAAGACTTCAGAGGCAACGAAAGCATCGTACTTTTTGGCTAGCTTCTTTACGAGCTTTTTATTTTTGTTGAGTTTCTTCAAGTCTTCAACGCTCATAGCTTCGAAGCCACAGCTTTTGGCTCGATCAAGATCATGAGCATCCCCAAGAATACAGATATTCAAGTGTGGCCGAGCAACATAGGGCAATTTAACACTTCCACTGAAGCGCTTATCTCTGTTGGGGTCGTAATTTGCTAATCCAATCTGGAGTTCCACGGTTTCGACGAAATTTCGCTTTTTCGTTTCGGATCCATTCAAGAGTTCTCTGATGCTGATTCGAACATCTCGTGCAGAAATTTTACTGCTGATTAATATGGAACAGAAGAACCTATTTACCTCATGTTGTATAGTTGGCGCTGGGCGAGAAAGGTGTGCGGGTCTCTTCCGGACTGTTGGGTTCGGTGTTGCGTTGGTGAGAAATGAAAAGCCAGTCACAGATATATTCAAAACACCGCCAAAAGTTTAATACATTGAAAGTGTTAGATATTTTTCCAAGCGATATTTGAATAGAACCTTGGTAAGAACTGAATTTTCAACACATTAAGATGTGTTTCGGCTGCGGTGATTTTTACTCACAGATGGCGGATGACTGGGGCTAGAGAAACATGTTCCTTCATATTAACCTTCGTGTATTGACCTTCATCCTTGGATACCTACGATTAATGGCAGCATAAAACCCATCGCGCTCTTGAATCTAGCGGTGACTTTCACGATGTGTCCCCCTTGAAAGGCGAGCAGTCTTAGCCAAACCCTCTTAAAATAGGGGTTATAATAGATGTATTTATCCCTCAAGCTTTTCCGAGTTTGGTGAAGTTTATGTTTTAATACGGTTGCCCCTATTAGGGTACCTTTGGAGTGACTATCCTTTCTGTACGAGAGAGATCGCTAAAGATAAGCCTCAAAAGGATGAACGAGAATTGAAGATCAACCATGTTACTGCTCACGATACTTGATGGATATTTAATGTAGATCACCTACTAGTATGTCATGGAAGTATGAGTCCTAGCATCAAGAACACAAAGATACCACTGTGTCGCTACTGGATGCCGTGTTTGGGACATTACCACAATATTATTCCCATAAGCAATTGTGTAACGCCATCGATATATTTTAACGTTCTATTTCCTCCTGACAATAAGACCTGTGTATGACGTGGTTTTGTCTGTATATGATGCAGATGTTATTTAGCTAGGTTCTGGAAGTGCCGCTAGCAGTTCTCGGTGACAGGCTTATGAACACGGTTCTCCCTGATTCATATTAAACAGCCTAATTGGTCGATCCTGACTGAGATTGTATGGACATACATGAATGTAGCCAGAGCTTGAGTATCCACTAACCCGGATCATCCTGATGATCGAAATCACGATAGCAATCTAGTTTCTCCGTCTTCTATGGGAAAGTACACATGAGGCATACCCCTGTATATTCTATGAATTCTTCGTGTGATACTTGTATGCGGCTGAATATCTAAATGAAACGCGCAACAAACCACCTTTAGGCTGCCGACCCAAGTTCGTTGTCTTTTTGTCTTTTGCAACAGCTCTGCAACTCTCTCACTCCCCTCTGCCTTTTCCGCCTGCGCAGTCGCCTGCACTGGCCAATCTATATCTATTTGCCTCCCGTCATTTCGCAAGCTGTTCCCGAGAAAAATGTCGCTGGCGCTCCTTTTCCCCTGCTTCCAACCACAAGAAGACGAGTCTTCGAGGTTTGTTCATATACAGCTTCATAGACTGATGGCTCAGGTGTCGTATAACAAAAGGGATGATCGGAGAACCTACGAATTTCCAGCATACTTCACATATGGGAATCAACGATGCTCAGAAAGTAGGACTTGACCAGCGAATTTGACTGATTTTTCAGGAAGGGAATCCCGAAAAGACCACGGTGATTCCATCGAGCCCGCCCAGGGCCGCTTCAAAAGTATGCATTAGACTCGTTGCAAGCACTTATTCAATTATAGCCACCGGGACAAAACTATCTATAAACTGCGATCACCGCCATGTCGCCTAATCGAACTGAATATACGCGTGATGTGTACGGAGTATCGCTTTTCTTCATTCTTTTTATCTTGGATCATTTGATGATGGGAATAGGATGGTTTGTTCTTGGAGGTGGAGTTCTTTCTTTGTGCGCCATACGTCGCTTTCAGTGTTTGAATCGTTGGAAATGGTATTTCAGGTTTGAAGGAAGCTATCTATTCGTTATAACTCTTGTAAAATAACTTCTTTATGAAACAGTCACTTGAATATGTTGTAGAACTGTCTTTGTTTCTTGGCCTGTACAACCTCCACTAATTCCGCTACTTCCAGGGTCCCTATTGTCAAACATTCTACGGTCTCCTGCCCTTCTTTTCAGACATCGTTCCTTTGGCCAATGTTCGCATGGTATCTGGGTTGTATAACCCCTTTTAACGCGTTCCAGGCCCCGCTTCACTTTCTTCTAGTCTTGTTAGGTAGGCTTTCATTTGCACTTCACGGGAGATTTCTGCATTTAACAGACTTGCATCCAGATCCATTTTATATCATCGGCGCAACTACTGAAAATCATTGTCACCAATATCCTATACAAACGCGCCGTAAATACAAAGGGGGAACCGACCAACTCTCTGGGAAGTACGGTGCTCCGCTCTCAGACTGCGACGCTCCTTGGTCTCTTGTGAACGAAACATTTAAGACTATTGAGAGAGACTGGAAGGACAAGATTGATTTTGTCGTTTGGACTGGAGATAACGCCAGGTATTCGTTTATGAGTTTGATCTTGCTAATAAAGAAATTCAGACATGATAATGACGAGAATTTTCCACGAAGCCCATCGCAAATTGCAGATCTAAATGAGCAAATTGCAGACATGTTTTACCAAGTCTTCAAAACGGATGACCCCATAAAACCGCTGAGTATTCCGATCATCCCGAGTATGCATATATGTATCCCTGCGCTTATTACTTTAGGTCTCGGGAATAATGACATATTTCCGCGTATATACCCTTTCTGAGATTCGTTTGAATATATAGACAACATCATTGCTGCCGGTCCAAATCCTACGACACGCAGATTTGCCAAGATATGGCGTCCATTCTATCCAGAATCCCAGTTTCACGAAGTCGAGCACGGAGTTTATTTTACCAACGAAGTAATCCCAAATAAACTTGCGGTCATATCTCTGAATACGATATATTGGTTTGACAATAACGGCGCTGTTGATGGATGTGACTGGCCTGAAGAACCGGGGTTTCAACAATTCGAATGGCTTCAAAATCAACTCTATCAGTACCGTGATCGTGGAGTCAAAGTTTGGCTTACTGGTCATGTTGCACCCAGGAAAGGTAGCTATTCGCCCAGCTGCTGGAAAAAATATGACATTTGGACAAAACAATTTCGAGATGTTATTATAGGAAGCGTCTTCGGACATTCAAATGTTGACTTTTTCATTTTCCTACACGAGAAGGAAACAACAATGAAAGGCGGGGCAGAAGCATGTTTTCTGAGAAGTTTTATCTTGTCTAACTATTAGGGATGGCTCAAGAAAATCAAAGAGCAATGTCAGAAATTTGCAAAGAAGCATAAAAATATCAATGACGAACAATGGGCAATTGCTAACGTCGTTCCATCAGTTATCCCAAACTATTACCCTGGCTTTCGAATCTTGGAATATGAAACCAAAGGGCTTAAGCATCAAGACGAAAACTCAGAACAGACGCGTCTATCCACATCCCGACATGCCCTAGTCGTACAAGGTCCGGATTCTTTCAAGACGAATGCGGATGTTGAAGGCATGGATGAAACAACCTACATCCAGGAGTTCCTTTCTATTACAAACAGTAGCCTCTCCATCCTTTCTGAAAACGAGATTGAAGGTCTTTTCAAGAAAAAAAGGACCAAAAAAAGGAATCGCCTAGTTAGACATCAAAGCAAAAGTCGACCCGATGACCCACCAAAGGGTCAATCTCGTGGCCCTGCATATGATTATCAAGCACTTACACCTATTCGCTATACGCAGTACTATGCAAATCTGACAGAAATAAATGCAGGAGGAAAATTCAAATATGAACCACTTTACGCAACTGACAAAACCCCTTATAATATGAAAGATTTGACGGTTTCGAGTTATATTGAACTAGCGAGACGTATTGGCGTGGACATCGGAAGTACGAAGGAGATAAAAACTGCGAAGAAAAACAGCCTTACACTATGGCGGACATTTCTTCAACGGGCGTTCGTTGGTACAAATGTTGACAACGATCTGGATTTGTAGACAATGGCATTACTACGCATATGTCTCGGAAAACAGGCATGATAATATTTTCATTTCTTTAGTGTTTATAATTCATTAAATCCTAAATGTAAAGACCTTCTTCGTATGATAATTGAAAGTACAACGACTCAGACGAAAAGTACAACATTTGTCATGAATAATCCGCCAGCATTCTTCTAATTCTTAGTCTCAAAACGACTCTAGGAAGTCAAAATGTTATGACGAGGCGACATCAACCTGGACATGAAGCCAGACTTGGTGCCTGATCGAGTTAGTAGATCCTTGTCTAAGTTTGTTTTATTGTTTGGCGTCATTTGGGAGACTGTATCAATGGTCCTGGCAACTAATTTCGATGCAACCGGGTATCCGGCTGTAACAGTGGTTGTACCGCACTTTGGACGACTAGAAAGTTTCGGTAGGCCATTGATATGTCCTTCAATCTGAGCTTTCGGATCGTGCGTATAAACTCGGAGGCCAATGGTAACTTTCGGAGCTTCAGGTCTTCTATCTGGGATATCTCCTTGAATTTCAGTAGGTTCTGATACCCTGAACGAGTGTCTCGCGGTAGGTCGTTTACCATCTAGAGATCCATGACAACAAGCAATTGCATTCCAGATGTTTTCTTCCCTATCGGAGACGTTGGATGCCTGGAGCTTAGCTGCATTTTTATACAAAATATGTTACCTGCTTACGTCCGTCCTCATAGTTCTTAGCAATTCTCAAAAGTTTACCAATCGCTCGAACATCCTGTCTTGATATAACTTCAAGGAAACTTGCAGCTCCTGATCGAAGTCTCTGATCAATACGGACGTAAATAATGTAGGTTCCGGCTTCAAGTGGAAGTTCCGTGCTGATGGATCGGTAATCAAACCCTGGTGCAGATGCTCGACTGGAATAAGTATCGCTACCCTTTTTAAGGATGCGGAACTCAAGCTTGTAGTCCCATTGACCTTGCAGGCCTGAAAAATATCGCCGATCCAGTTGTGACAGGACGAACACGGCTTCAGTATCAATAGTGACCGTGAGCTCAAAAGAAAATTCGTCGAAAGTTGCTGGAAAATTCGGTCTCACCTCCATCCAGTGAGATTCGATCGTCCACGTACCATCGAATAAACGAGTTCGGTCAACGACATTAAATTCTAGGAAGAAGTCACTGTCTAATCATAAGCAAGAATCGCAGAAGATCTGCCTACATTCCATCCAGAAAACCCCATCATTGCCAAATCTGTGTCCCAAGGTGGTCATCCATTCTGGAGTCCATTGAGAACTTCCATCACTCCATCGGCCTTTCCATTCGGTGTTTCCCCAAGGGTTTCTGTATAGATAAGCTGCGGTTCTGCAAAGAACTTACCGAATCATCAAAAGTCTCCGACCTTTAATTTCGACAGCCTTCAAAACACTGTAGGCATGATTATGTACAAGACCATTTGATCCAATAATAGCTTCTCCGTGAGATTCAGCTACCCAACATGAAAAAAGGAGATCTTTATTGGCTCGTAGAAGTTCGTTTGTCCAAAAAGCATCCTCGTCAAGAATATCGGAAGTAGAAAGTTGATCAGTGACTAAACTGTCACTCGCCGATAAACATGACTAGCACCTCCTCCGCTTAGATCCTCAATTCCATCACCGGGATAGCCGCCGTAGAGGCTTTGATAATCTCCATGAGCTTTAGCGTAGGCTTTTTCGAGCAACGGAAGCCAGGTTTCATTGTCATCGGCGCACTGAGAAAAGAACAGTGCCGAAGAGCCTCTGGAGTTCGAGGATTCGACCATCCTCTTTGGATTCCCGCAGTGTCGGTCGGCTGGGAGCTGAGCCTGCTCGAAGGTTTCGCTCTTGACAAAGAGAAAATCGTCGACAATAGACGAAATCCTCTGGTTCAGAGAAGTAGCTGAGATAAAGAAGAATACCATTCCCCGTCTTTGAAGAACACAAACCCATAGATTCCAATCTCCTCATCCCGTGCAACACAAATACGTTCGATCATACCCGGAATAGAGGCGATACTAGCAGCTGCAGAGAGAAACCAACTATTCCCGCCTACCATATCAGAACATCAATTGTTTATATTCAACTTACGCCCGCCTTGAACAATATCTCCAGCAGACACGCCATTAACGAAAATTTGCGGGTGTTCAAAGATCTTCATTGGTTATACTCTCTGGTGGAGAGTATGTACCCGGTGAATTCGCAGAGCTCCTGCTGGTTCCGTTTCTGGGGCCAGTCCTCCAAATTTCATAAGGCAGTATGCGGGATCGTTCTCAAGATCAAAATGACGGTCTCGAAAACGACGATTCTTTTCGCGGCATTCTTTTGAAATAAGGCCTACTTTCTCTCGAGTTTCCTAACCGACAAGCTTTGAGGATGAAGATCCACATACGTTAATGGAATTTTCGAGGCCATTGGTTGTGAAGAAGGAGCGGGGCGTCTCATGAAGTCTAGAAATTGAAGGATTCCGTATAGAGTTCTCCCTGACTTGGACAATCCCTTGGAAAATGTCCTCCTGGATCGGGTTACTGAGCTCTGCCTGAACAACTAGCGGAACAGCAGTACAAGTTTCCACAAGAATCTCTGCCTCCCCCGTCATCGGAGCTCCATCCTCCGAACTAGATGCAGACGTTATTCTGGCCTCGTGCAGACCTTGAAGTTCAATCAGGGGCCTAAGCCTGCAGGCAGGAGCAGGTGTCTTGGGGTTGTCTTCCGTGATGTCGGATTTGACAGAATAAAGGCTGATACTTTTTTTAGCTGACATTGTGAAGCAAACAGTAAACAGTTCCTGGAGGTTTATATAGACCGCAATGCCATGATATTGGGTAACGTGATGGACACGTAGCAGTTTGTAGAACCATGGATGCACATGCTTGTGATAACAAGTTGACTTTAGATGACTTTCGGTAGAGAGTGTACGGCTACATTCCTCTGGAATGGGGACAGGTGGGAAGAAAGAAAATCTGCAAAAGGACTGACCACCAGTTCCTTGGAAGTAGTCTTAAGGAATACAGTCTTTGGTGCAGCGTGACAAAGCTCCAAGACCAACTGCGACCATCTCAAAATCATTTCATTGCATGTTTGGAGGTCCTTGGATCTGAAACTTGGTGCACCCAACAGCCTCCAACCAACATGTTTGAGCACGCAGAACATCTTGAGCCACAAATACAGCAGTTAGACCAGAAATCAAAAGCAGAACTACAGACTTTCCTACAGAAAGAGTCCGCTCGTGCTCAATTCCAATCATGTATGTTTCTGCTTGCCGGCAATTTCTGAACCACAAGTATGTCACAAATTCACGGAAATGTATATTCCAAAATTTGCAGCTGTAACTAATGGCAAGCTGTTTCAAACAATGCGTTACGAAAATTGACGGTAGTATGAGCGCCAGCACCAAGACTTGTATAATAAATTGTGTTGAAAGGTATACAGAGATGAACAAGCTCCTCATTTCCCAGCTGTCGAACAAACGAACGTAAATATTTGCTTCTCCAGACTTGCAGACAGATCGCTGTACAGCACTCATATTTCTGCTCGTGTATATATACTGCCTAATTATTGAAATTGAGTCGCACAAGTTAGATCACGTATTCTACGTTTTTGGCTTTATTCTTTTGCCAAGCGGCTTTAACAGAGATCAGGACTAAATCCTGGCTGCCATTGCAAGTTGCTTCATAATCTTGCTGATACAATTTTTGTTTGTCATGGGAAATGGTTGATGTATCCACGATTCCAAGATTCCAATATTTTTAAGCCAATTGTCTAGTTTTGGATCACTCCAACAGAATCAAGAATTGTCGAAGATTGTTTTTTATCTATCACTAGATTTCTTTTCCGACCACCGAGGTATTTTCGTGACCAGGTAAGTACATATCGAGAAATACATTAAGAAGGATTCTGTACTTATCAGAATACATCTCCCGATGATCAAAGTTCGCAATCTTTCAAATGCCATGTTACTTCGAACATCAGACCGTTTATCAATGTCCGTATACCCAGTTTTGCGCTCGGTACTGTCACACAGAGGAACACATTCAACTATGAAACCGATTAAAAATCATTTACATGCCCCAGTAGAACAATCTCAGAAATCGACAGACCCTTCAGGGAGGCCGCTCATCCGCCAACATAACCTCTTTCGACTCCACTTACCTCATCTAAAGCGGAAGATTCAAGTGGATCTTCTGTCCAAATCATCGCCGCCGAATAGTCTTGTGGTCGAAGCTCTTGAAGCATTAACAACCTCGCAAATTGCTCCTCTAAAAACACCCAAGACACTTGGAAAACATCATCATTCATCTACTTCGAAGCTACTAGGCCTCTCAGAGCCTGAAGAAGAATCGCATCTTGATATCGGAACAAGAATCGTAAGGCATGCAGGAATTAAAACACCACTCGCTTTGTTTTCTTACCTGATGCTCGCAAAAATGTTCAAATCGCCGGCTTCAGTTTTAATTGGATTGAATTTATACATGGCTCAACCACATAAGCACTCTCCGTTGACAAAGTCGCCTGTCATACCTCACCCTTCGGCAGTGATAGCTTTGCAGACAACGACTACAGTTGGTGATCTTGAAGCCACAGAGAAAGTCATTGATTTATGTTACGCATCTGATGCAGTCCGTCAGTACAATACAGCGAGAGCGATATTAACTGCTCTCATACCGGTTTCCGGATTACTATTAGCGGGAAAAGGCATTTCATATCTACTAGTTTATGCTGGAATCGAACTCAATCAATCAATTTATCCTATTCTGCTAGGCCTAGGTACTTGGTGTTTTCTTTGCATATCCTGGTTTTACATATGGTTTATAATTTCCAGATCTCGAACAGGATTGGTTCGTTTCGTTGAAGGTACTGGAATATTGCGGAGAATAACATATGAAAATGAGCGGCAAGCCTGGGAAGTAGCTATGATTCGACAGCCGAACTGGAAGTCAAGTAAAGTCGTTCACGAAAAACTCGAAGAACGGGGGTTTCAGTTTGTTAAACCCGAGAAAGAATTTGTACCATTAACCGCTGACAATAAATTTTAACATTTGTACATGCATTTTCTGCATGTGCAGGGAGACAAAAATCATGAATCACCCTCATTCTGTTTCTGACGTGGTATAATATCAAGTCCGGTCCCTTCCGGTGACATTTGGATTCTTACTCTGTCATTTCCACGAACATGACCAGCAAGAAGTTTGTCTGCAAGAGGATTGAGTAGTTTTTTCAAGACCACTCGGTTCAAGGATCGAGCGCCTAAATTGTTATTAATAGCAAAGCAAATGTTATACCGTATATTTCGGAGAATCCTTCTGTTGCAAGCCAATCTTTTACAGTCTTATCGACGTCCAAGGTGATCCTCCTATCTGAGAGACGTACTTGAACTTCGTCCAGTCTAAGTTCGACTATTTTACGTATGTTATCTACGGAAAGTCGATTAAACACAACGATATCGTCCAGTCGATTGATAAACTCGGGTGGGTACGTATTCTCTGCTACATTCACTACCTGCCGTTTGACTTCCTCCGAAACAATTGTCCCAGTAAGAAGTTCTGATCCGAGATTAGATGTGAGAATAATTATCGTAGACCGGAAATCAACTTTGCGTCCTTGTGCATCCGTTAGAAACCCCTCATCCAAAACCTGAAGAAGAACGTTTGATACGTCGCGATGGGCTATATCCTTAGTAGATGACAGCAACTTTGAACAAACCTTTTTCAAATTCATCGAAAAGGATAACAGAATATGGTCTTTGTCTTATAGAGTTCGTCAATTGGCCGCCCTCTTCATATCCAACATAACCGGGGGGAGCACCAGTAAGCAAGGCAACATTATGCCTCTCTTGGTACTCTGAACAGTCAATCCGGATCATTGCGTTCTCATCGTCGAACAAGAATTCTGCAAGCTTCTTACTGAGTAAGGTTTTACCTGTTCCTGTTGGTCCCATAAACATAAAACTAGCTGTAGGCCTAGCTGAGTCGGATAAACCCGCTCGCGAAAGTCTGACGGCAGCGGAAACTGCAGTGATTGCGTCGTCCTGCCCGATGACTGACTGGCGAAGAATGCTTTCCATATTGAGAAGCCGATCTTTCTCACCTCGCATAAGGTTATTGGTCGGGATACCGGTGGCCTTTGAAACGACACGGGCGATATCATCGCTGGTCACAGAATCGTGAAGTAAGGTCGTCTCAGCTCCATTTACTCGTTCAAGTTTCTTTTCAAGTTCGGGGATGATAGCGAAGCGTAGCTGTGAAGCCTGGACATAATCGTTGTTTCGCAACGCTTTCTCAAGATTCATTTTGGCTTCCTCTATCTGCTCCTTTGCTTTCTTGATTTTTTCGAGTTCAGCTCTGACATGTCAACTGACAATCCGATTTGCAGTCCTACCGTTCTTCTTCCCAAAGTTTTGTGAGTCTCGACAATTCGCCTTGTTTTTTCTTGAGCTGGGTTTCTAATTTTTCTCTGCGTTCGCTTGATACAACATCTGTTTCCTTCTTTAGGCTTTCGAGTTCGATCTGTATTGTCATTGTTTGACGGTCTAGCTCTTCAATGGCATCGGGCTTCGATTCATATTGCAGACGAAGGGACGAACAAGCCTCGTCGACCAAATCAATAGCGGAATCGGGAAGATTTTTATCGGCAAGATAGCGGTGGGCATATGTAGCAGCTGTAACGAGAGCCCCATCAGTAATGCGAACGCCATGATGCACTTCGTACTTTTCTTTTCCCGTCAGCAATTCAAGCAAGAATACCATTTACCTTTTAAGCCCCGCAAGATGGATATCGAATCTTGCACCGAGGGCTCGAGGATCTGTACCGGCTGGAAACGACGGGCGAGAGCAGCATCTTTTTCAATATACTTTCGATACTCCTCCAAAGTTGTTGCACCGCAGCATTGTAGTTGTCCTCGAGCCAAGGCCGGTTTCAACATATTACTTGCATCAACGCTTCCTTCTGTCTTTCCAAGCCCAAGAAGAACATGCAATTCGTCGATAAAGAGAACGATACGGCCTTGGGCGCTCTCAACATCCTTGATTACGGCTTTCAATCGTTCTTCAAATTCTCCTCGATACTTTGCACCGGAGATGAGAGACCCCAGGTCGAGCGAAATTACTTGCTTTTCCTTCATTGATTCAGGTACTTCTCCCCGTACGATTCGTTGAGCTTGTCGTTAGATTATTTGCTTGAGGTAAAGATATACCTAGACCTTCCATGATTGCAGTCTTTCCCACGCCGCTATCAAGTCAACACTTTTCTAGATCACTACAACATACGCGGGACCCACTAGAGCTGGATTATTCTTGGTTCGCCGCGACAGAATTTGTATCGTGCGCCTGATTTCTTCGTCTCGTCCAATAACCGGGTCTAATTTTCCCTTTGACGCGAGCTCGGTCAAATCGATACCATAAGTCTTTAGTGCCTCCCCAGGCTTCGACTCCTGGCCCATATTCATCTTGATGTTTGGTGGACCGGTAGCGTAGCCTCGTATTGTTGTAATCGAAGGTACTCGAACTTGGCGGACATTGGCAATAACCGGTCTGAGCGCAGTTGTTCTGGGCAGAATACGGGTTGGTCGAAGGAACCGGGTTGTTGGCGAGAAAAATGATTTTTTGGGTGGTCTAATCATCGATGTGTAAAATGTGATAGGATGGTGTTTATTATTTGCACATGTAATGACGCCTGAGAGCAATTTCTAGATTTTTCCAGAGCAACACTAACCGACTTTTCCACTTTTAATTAACCGCCCCCCAAAAAACACAAAAGAGAAAATGGCTGTTTGTACTCGAAAGGGATGTGGAAAGGAATTTGATCCAGAGAAGACTAGAGAAGGAGGCTGTACTTTTCATCCCGGACAGCCTGTCTTTCACGAAGGACTCAAAGGTAAGTATATAGCCTTCAATCAAATTGCTAACCGCTCTAGGCTATACATGTTGCAAAAAACGAGTGACTTCGTTTGAGGAATTCTTGGAACTACCGGGCTGTTCAACTGGATCTCATTCACTTGAACAAGAGACCCGTCAATCAGGTCCCACTACATCTACTACGGCTCGTGAAAAGATGGTAAACCGGACTGAAGTCTCAGCAGCCGCAAAACCCGCGTCTCTGTCAGTGAAACAAATTATTTCAGAACCTCCACAAGCAAAACCGCTGGATCAAGATCCAGCTGATATCCCGATTCAAGTAGGTGCGAAATGTAAACGCACAGCGTGTAACGCTGAATTTGTCTCGGATCAAATAAGCAGAGGCCAAGACAAGTGTACATTCCACCCCGGCCAACCAATCTTCCATGAAGGATCAAAAGGGTACAGTTGTTGTAAACGAAAAGTTCTTGAATTCGACGAGTTTCTCAAAATCAGAGGCTGTACAGTCGATCGACATTTATTCATTGGAACTCTTGATGGACCAAGTGATAATTTAACAGAGTGCAGGTACCGTTGTAATATAGACTCCCACTAAACGTTAGAACGGACTTTTATCAAACGCCAGGTCAAGTCATCGTTTCGATATTTGCCAAAAAAGCAGAATCCGACAAGACCGAAATCAAATTTTCACAAACCGAGGTATTTTTGTTCCACTTTTTTCTATTTTAACGGCCAAAGATTCAAGTGGATGTTTTATTCTCTGGAAACCAAAGATATAAATCAACCATACCGTTATATGACGTATCAAATCCCCAAGACAACACAATTAATAAACATCTAGCAAATTGATCCAATCAGGTCCAAGTATATCATTCTACCCACAAAAATAGAACTCGTATTGACAAAAGGCAAAATAAACACCCCTTTCCAAGACATGCACTGATGAATCAAGGGAGCGCGACATCATGGCCTACACTTTCGCCTGACCCAAATAATCGGTCGATAATCACGTTTTCCGCACCAGGTGGAAGCGGGACTATTGGTGCAAAAGAGATACAGCGATGAATTAAATATAGAAAAGAAGTGGCATCACGAAAGACTTGCGCCTCGTTTTCGTGGTTGGCGAGACGGTGATGATCCATAGAATGGTGTTTCTTGAATAGGGGGTGCTGCTCGTAGATCAGTGTATACTTCATTTAGTTGGCTTTATCAGGGATAGAAATACGTGTGTCCAAGGTAAGTTCAATGGCCAATCTTGCTCTGATTAGAGCTATCGCGGGCCAAGTGCTCTGTTCGCCTTTCAAAATCCAATAATCGATACTCTCCCTTGTCGGATTTTCAAACAACTGTTGGAAATCCTGGGCGTTAGCTCGAATTTGAAAAAACACAACTTTAAGTGTGATGTTGGGGACTAGTGTGACTTTTTCACCGGGAATTGTATCGTCGAGGAGGAATCGTCGAGTGGCGGAGGGTAACAGACCGAGGGTATCTAACTGACTTACTCGATGCTGTACCTCCATAGTCAGTAACCGCGTGATTTTATTTTGAGCAGCGGCCATTTTCCCGGGATGGTCACTTTGGTATATATCCGGACTGATAAAGGGTGCTTTCATTTAACCCCGCTTGATCTGGGAACAAGTACCCAAGTATGGCCACGCTTGGCTTACAATAAAGTGGTTCACGTTGAACAGTTCCGAGATTCGAGTATATGGAGACTCGTCCTCGCTTAAATTGGCCTCTGTCCAATTTCTCCATTTGATTTCTGGGAATCAGCGAATACAACGGGAATGGGTACCCCCTGCCGGACACCACGGGACGATATTTCCGAGTTCGTCTTTACATAGGAGATCAGATTGTTCGTATAATCCCGATAAAGCGTTACTTGCCGATGCAGCTGATCGGATGAGGACATTGGGAGCGGTGAGAAAGTTTAGCAGCGTAGGAACTTGATGTTTTCCGGTCGACGAGACGGTGATGTTTAGTACTCTGCGGGTACGATTGTACGCGTCCTACAATTAGTATTTCCGGTTTACATTTGGCAAACTTCGAATGTAAGATCGCCAATGTTGGCTTGTAACAGGTCGTCGAGGATTTTGATATCTAAAAGAAACCCTAAATGTTACAACCGTACCTCTGCCAATCTTGCCTTCCTGTAAAAACCTTTTTACTTTTCGATGAAATGCACCTGCCCTGCTCCTCTTTTGAAAGGCAGTTAAATCAATTCCACCCGAAGTCAAGAATTCCTAGCGGGATTAGCGGGATGAAGAGGTGGAGCCAACAGGGAGTTCTTGGTCTGTGTGTATACAAATCAACGAAGCGACAACTGCACCGACGGCAGTCCCGGTGACTATCCTTGGCAAGAGACCTCTCGAGTACAGTGCTTTTACTACACCCAGATGGAATACGCCAAACATTGCTCCGCCATGTAAAACGACCGCGGTCAAGCCGAAACCCTGTCTTGTATCGTGGAAGAAATCGAGTTGTGCTTGAGCAGATAAATCGGGGCCGTGGAGGTTATTGATAAAAGTGAGTGCATCGCATGTTTCTTGAACGTATTCTTCAATGAGGACTTTTGTTCCACAAAAGGACTTGTTGAACAATTCTTTGATAGACACGTTGCCCAAGTTTCGAAAGAGACCTCAAAGTTAATTTCGTTGCAGGCGGGTGATTACCTGATCGGAGGATGTAGATGAGAGTTTGCACGTCACCGTCGACTCTAGCATCGATCAGATTTCGCAGTTTTTCAGCAATAAGTTTGTAGTCGTAGTGACTGCTTGTGGGATTTTGTCTCCATAGGTCTTTTCCTAGGATCCTGTATGATTAGATGATTCAAGAAGAGTGGTACTGGTCGAGTGTATATGCGATTTGGGCCCATTCTTCAAACGTCTTTGAGTTTGCCAAGGCAGTTTCGAGTTTCTTTACGGGGGTAGGGTTTATTACAAAGTCACGTCCTTTCTGTGGGTTAGAGTGGATGGTTATTGGAATACCGTCAACCAGTGTCTGCCGACTTCGAGGGCAAGAGTTTTCAGAGGACTGAGAAAATTCAAGATTTTCTTTTGATAGATGTGGAGTGGGTGGGTGTATACGGTAGAGTCGATATCGAGAAACAATGACATGGTGGAGGGTGGTCAGCCAATCCTGGATGGTATCTAATCTATGAGACACGTATCAAAGCGTCACACAGTATACGCCTGAATAGTATGTAATATCAAGACGGCAAGTATAAATGGTAACTATTCTCTTGAATAATAGCGGGGTACTGTATCAATTGCAATAGTCAACAGTATTGGACAGTAGCCGGCATTCTGATGGATATTGGATACGGTATTGGATAAGATATGGATAATGATGATGGATACGGTATTGGATAAGATATCACGTATTGTATAACATATGGATAACATGTGGATCACGTATTTATAACATGTATGGATAACGGTATGGGATAAGATATGGATCACGTATTGGAAACGTGGATACGATATGTGGATACGTGGATACGTATTGAACATTCTGTACGAATCTGAAACAAGTAAAAGAAAAGAAAGAAATCTGAAACAGAAAAAGGCAAGGTGCGTTCAAAACGCACCAAATTTCATGAAATGTGGCTTTTCTTAAAATTCAAAAGGGAGCGCACCAAACGCCGCTGAAAATTTGAATTTCCGTATCCGATGGCGGAGCGGCGTTGCCCTGAATGCGCGCTTAAAATTTGAATTTTTTACAAGGCCAATGTTATGAAATGTGGAGGGCACTAAACGCGCGCTGAAAATTCGAATTTTTTAAAAGCCACGTTCTATGAAATTTGGCGCGCAAAACGCAGTCCAAGTGAAAAGTGAGAAAAGTGAGAAAAGTGAGAAAAGTGAAGAAAAGTGAGAAAAGCGAAGAAAAGTAAGAAAAGTGAAGGAAGTGAAGGAAGTGAAGAAAAGTGAAGAAAGTGAAGAAAGTGAAAATTCAAGTGAAACAGTGAAAAAAGTGAAACCTGTGGAGAGCGCGACAAAGTGCAGGCTCGATCGACAGGAGAAAAACACATAAAGTAAAACGGAAAGAATGGAGAAAAAGAAATATAAATAGAAATAAAACGAACTAGAACGCAGAGCCAGCTAGAACGAACTAGAACAAACTAGAAATAGAACTAAAACAATAAGGTAGTAAAGCTGGTATATAAAATCTAAACGGGTAAGAGTAATAGGACTCCATTACTCGTCATCTTGAGAAAGATTTGAAGCGGACTGAGCTTGCTTTTTTTCTCTACTTCTAGATAGTCAGGAGATATAATAGGCCAAAAGACGACTTTATTTGCATCCATCTTGTTCTGCATTGTCTCTGGGTGCGGCCGTGCACGCCGGCAGCAATTTTTATCCAGCAGCGGCCGAATTTCTGGACGCCGAGCATGAGCATTTCGTCTTCGTCTTTTGTCCACTTGCCCTTTCTGACGGAGGGGTCTAGGGCCTCGCTCCATCTGGCCTGGCACTGGATGCCGGTGCGGGACCTGGGGAGGAGGGCGGCGATGTTTGACCAGGGGATGGAGGAGGTGGCCTCGTCGTGGGGGTTTGACCTGGCGTAGCGGGCCCACTTGTCGACGGCGTCTATGAGGATGGCGTCTTCGTCAACGCCCCAGCGGCCCTTGTGGATGCTGGTGTTGAGGGCGCCCTGCCAGCGGGTGGAGCACTGCATGGGGGTGCGGCCGGGGACGGAGGCGGCGACCATGGACCACTTTGAGGTGCCGTGCTTTGCGACGGCGGCTCTGAGGAGGACGTCCTCGTCGGGGGACCATTTTGCGTACTGGGGGCGGCGGGGGACGTCGTGGGGGGAGAGCGGG
>LXFE01000833.1:0-12481 GCA_001929475.1 Neolecta irregularis DAH-3 | reverse complement strand
TAATCTAAATGTGAGTACGCCGCCTTGCCAGATATCCTAAAGCCCGCGCTTGAAATGCCATAACCCATTTTCTCATGTCCAGAAACCCCCTCTGTTTCCTGCGTTCGTTCGACTTGGCTCGCCATTGCTGTTCAATCACACCAACCGCACGTTTTAGGTTTAAGAAGTGCACGCGATCTGGATGGACTCGATAACGCCGCGAAATCTTAGATACCACTTGTTTCAAGCTAGAAAAATGTCGACGAGCAACAAAGCCTCTCCATACTCGCTGTATATTCACCGCTTTACGTGTCCTTATCTCTGCGTTATACTCGCGGATCTCTCTTTCTTCTCGCTCTTTTTTTGCAAGCCAAAATCCGGGGTACCCGTCACATGCGGCCTTTATCTTCTTCTGGAAAAGATGGCAGTTCCAGGCTCGTTGGATTGTAAAAGCAGCCTGTGATGACTTTGAGAACAGGAGGAGAGACGAAGCGAGGATTGCCAAACACACTACTGCACAATTTTTATCGAGGAACTGTAATGAATGATCTTTGAAAAAGCCCAGATTGGATAGCAATGACGAAAGGCCTAGTTTTTCTGACAATGATTTCAGCGATTCAGAGGGCGATGAGCGAGGAAGAGCAGAGAGAGCCGATTTGTAGAGACCAGTAGTTGGAGAGATGTAATACTGTAATATGGCAGTGAAGACTCTCCCATCTGTTAGTGAAGTGGTAAGATTTTCCATGGGAATTGCATTGATGGTGCAAATCGCAAAAGCCCACTTGAACAATAAAACCTCTGCTTCATCTAACCCGTCCATATAATCTTGGGGAATCTCCACTCCATCCTGAACAATCTGTTTCTCAAGACGTTGAATCTCATTGTTAATGGGAACAGTATGCAGGAGGCTGTGTAAATTCCAGGTTGAAATAATTTTCCATAACACCGTCATAGATTTCTCACGATGACCTAGCACGATATCTTCGGGAAGAACAGCCTGTTTGTCTTTTGTGAGAAGGGGAATTGAACGATGGCGGAGGTAGGACAGTACCATTGCAACATTGTGTAATTTCTGGGCTTTGGAATTTGCCGGGTATTGTAGTTCCTTGAAAAATTCAGTCCTACACAGTGATATGTTTTAACATACGGGAAAAAGTGATTTTTCCCCTTTTAGAAGCTCAATAAGTTTCGCTATACGGACACCATCGCGGAGATCAACTGCCAAGTTACGTACGCGGTATTCGTATTCGTCCAGAGGGGTCTGTATGTAGTCGACGTGATAATCCATATGAGCCAACCGTCTCCCGATTTCTCTCTCGCCGCAGAGAAAAATGTTGGAGAACCGTTCAAGGATGTTGATTGAGGTTTTACATGGCGATGACTAGGTGATTAGTAATCGTAGATGAAGATAAGTTATTACAATAGTGAACAGGCATCCTTTGATGATGTTTCGACGCTTTGCGATGTCAAGTACAAGGACAAGTAAAACAAACCGCGAAATAGTAAAGCGGGTGACAAGTTCCGGTGAATCAGAATCTTTGATAAAACTAGGACTATTCACAACAAACTTGATCTGTCAGTCTAAAAGCTCCACAAACTGTGAAAAGAAAGGATACCTGAAAGATGAATGATTCCAACTGTGAGGGTTGAGCGTTTAATAATTGTGTCGTTTGACGGCCGGTGACAACTTCTAAACCCAACGCTAACCATTCTGTCCGATAACATAAACACAAGTCGGCAAATTTCCGAAATAGGCCGATGTCCAAACGTAAATCGACATCCCTCTTTGCTCTCAATGTCGAATTCTCCAAAGTCTGTTCTCGTTAACCTTAAATTTCGGCGGCGGAGTGGGATACCGCTGCAATCTTTTGTGATATATCTACACATTCACTTTGAAAGATTGCGAATGTCAGTTTTCGAAGAAGATTTGCATCGTCTTTTGTGTGGACTTGAGTCGAGACGTTTAGGTTTGCCTTTTCGAATGTGCTATTTATGAGTTGTGTAAAGACTATTTCTTGTTGTGATAGCCATGAAGAATCGTACAAGTCCGGACGGGTAACATATGGCAATACCGGGTTCTCTTCATATTTTTTCGTCGGCGGGGGCGGCGGCTTAGGTAGCAAGGCTCGAATTGTTGCAAGTTGTTGATCAACATAGGGATGTGTTGGGGGGACAATAGGATGCAAACGTGGTTTCACAAGTATGGGTGCACGAATTGATTGAAATCCAGGTTTTGCTAATAGCGGTTGTCGAGGAGGTTGTCGAACAGGAGTATTTGACCGAATTTTGGACATTCGGATACCAGAGACTTGGATTCAACAGATAGCTCAAAACACTAATGGCCATACATGTCTCCTTAACTATTTTCACGCCCCGATTTTCTTTTCCTGGCTGTCTCTGTACCCGCTTAGGCCTGCTTTTGAGGCCGTTTGTCGGTATCGACAGCTCTGTGCGCTGGCGTTTTGCCTTTGGTTGATCTGATTCCTCCACATCCTTGCGTTTAAGAACAGCGAAATAGGGGGTTGCCAATTCTCTGAGGGTAAGCGTATTTTCGAGATATCGAGTCGTCTCGTCCATTTGTAGGTAAATGGTGGTTGTTGATGTTTCTGTTTTGTGATCACGATTTGTTTTGGCGGTTATCTCACCGATTCCCTTCTATTTGTGCAAGTAGTTTCCTGAACTCATATTGTAACTAGTTTTCACGTTCGAACATGCAAATATCGCATTGGGTACAATTAATTTGTTGGCCTCAAAATCATGGAAAAAATGACGGTCATATAAAACGAACCAGTTGCTGCTTTACTCGCCACAAAGCTCAGAAGAAAAATATAATTTTTCTTCTCTGCATGTCAATGATTGCAAAGAGAAAGAGTTGGAGATGAGTGCTGACTTGCGGCTTTGTTAACGCGAAACCCTAACAGACATCTCAATTTTGCCAAGAAATGGACAAAGAGTGGAACTGAACGGTCCATTTTTTAATGTTCTAACCTAGATAATGCACCTCTGAATATGCTGTTATTCCCAATGATTTAGACGGGTTGTCAGACAACAACAATATTTTCATTACAAACTTGTTTCCGAGACCTGACGTCGAAAAAGGACGCCGGACTAATCGGACATATGGAAAACATCAAGTGCTGAATGATCGATCAATTGGTGAATATACGAACTAATACCGCAAGCACGTATACCATATATTTTTCCAATTGTATTAATCGAAATGTCAATTCTGAGCAGCTTGCGGTGTTTGCGGTGCTTTCACTTCCAGTCCTGCCCTCACAATATTGACATTCATCAAGATAACCCTCGAATCCTCCTCGAACCGTTCTTTTAGTGCATTGGTCTGTTCGTACAATTTTGTTCGATCATCTTTGATTTTCGAAACCAGTATCTATAATATTAGCATAAAGCGACGTGATGACATGCTTTGTTCACTGTGTCAATTCTTGCTTCCATTTTGCCATCTTGAACCAATTTTTTTACTAACGCAAAAATCTCGCTATAAGTCCATCCAAAGGCTTCAGCCATTTTCTCCATGCTTACACTTGTAAATGGCTGGAAATACTGTGTGACTGCCCTTTCTTTGATTTCATTGTATAATTTTTCGACATGTTCAGATAGGTAGATATCGAGAAGAAAGTCGGGTTTATATCTTCTCAGGATATCGAAACAAACGCTATACTTTGCATTATAGAAAGATTGAATCAATTCTTTGGTATATGGTTCTAATTCGAGAAAGGTCCGAACGTCTGTATTATTGATGACTCTGTCTTTGAGTTCTTTTCTATCGAATGTAGCGAGAGCGCAAAGTGTACCATAAATGGCAACGTCGTTAGAGGAAATGATCTATATAGTCAATTCAGATTTCCTACTAGAGTATGCTTCATCATATTTCAAATCCGGCGGTAAACTTAAAAACGAATCTGCAGCGTCCTTATATCTCCCTCCATCCAGATAGACAATAGCAACAGCGGCTTTCATTTTAGGTTCTAATATAGATTTCTGCTCCTCTTCAATTGATGCAATGACTTTGCCTGAACTCGTTGATATTGATGTCATATTGTGAAGTTCTGCGTACGCAACAATAAGTTTCATTGCGAGATCGACCTGTTGCTGCGTTGACGAACAGTAATCCCTCGACCGATTATAAGAGCGAATTGAAGCATCTAAATCTCCGCATTTGTAGTAAAAGTCACCGAGTTCGAGATTCGCAATCTATTGTTTAAATTACAAGAACAATGAATCTTACCCGAATGCTTTCTTTAATGAGGTTGGTTTTGTATTGCTTCAGCTCTGCTTCCAATTTTTCAGTCTGGTTTCTGACATAACGAGATGTTTCATCCACCCACTTATGATCGCACTGGACAGATGGATCGAGTGATTGGAGTTTTGCGATACATGATTTGTAGAGGATGACGTCGTATGTATCGGCTTTGATCAATTCAACGACCAACGTTAGCGCTTCTGGCCTCAGTGATGGGCAAGCTTCTTCAATGAACAGCAAGCGAGTGATTCGCGTCCTTCCTGAGGGGATTTATCAGTCACAATTCCACGAGAAGGAGAAGGACACCATACCCGTATAATTCTGAATGTACTGCTCAAGATCAAGATTCGTGGGACTTGTGACGGTGACTTTAGGCTTCATTTTTTTCGACAGACCGTCCATTATGCCTGCCTCTTATCCGTCAGGCTCGACGTTTAGCAGGTACCACTGATTTCGGGGGAAAATTAGATGTGTTGATCCTGAGAACGTTTCAGAGTGGATGACGACAACTCTACTTGGACCACTATTCTATACATCTATCTTGACGGAGAGTCCGATATATCGACAAAACTATTAAATAATGGGCCCAGGGAGGAACGATGAGCGTTGTCCTGTCTGATCCGCATTGGTGAATGTCGTTTGTCCGTAGTCCTTCCCTGATCCGCTCTGGTTAAAAGTTCTAGCGAAAATGACCTCCTTATGCAGTCTTTGCTTGCTATTACAACCAGAGCCGATAGTAGATTTATATGAACTAGTTACTTAACTATTGCTTGGCGCCTCTCCTGTAAATGGTTGAAGCGATTTACTTTGTATCGCGGGTGAGAAAATCTGGGGCAACATCATAAGCCTGACCCTTTTTAGGCCTCGAGTACCTTTCATGCATATAGCGCCACTCATTTTAACCACATTTTGTTGCAACCATACTCTTATTATATTATTTAAAATCCCAAATAAGTTGTTGGATTTCGAGTGGCAATTTGTTGACCTTTCGATTCGAGCTCATCTACTGTTTCAATCTATCAATCTCAAACCTACAGCCTGGAACAAGATAAACAGGGCTTCGTGCCCCGTAATGCATCCTCGCATATCACAGGGCGAAGACTAAACCTGAATGGCTTGGCAAGACTACATAGACTTCGTGCCGAAAAAATAGAAATCTCATAAATCTAGTTGTTGCGGCATCAATAGTCTGGAATTAACTGATGCAAATTCGTAAATCTTCGTCGAACCAGTGTTCAACACAATCTTCTGCCGCCACTCCATTCTCCCAATTAACAACAGAGAAAGTTGTAGTCTTTGCATCAGTTCAGAACCTGGAGGCACCAATACCTCGTCCAAAGCTATCATTGGAGCATGCCATTGATTCACTCCATACATAACCCCTTGATCTCCTTTACCAACGAATACTCGTATACTCTCAACATCTGGTTTCCCATCAAATGATTCAAATTTTGAGCTTCAATGGGGGATACCTTTATCATTGGCTACAATAACAATCATAGCATCAATATTTTTGGATCTTCCTAGGGGTATGAATGTCTGCGTAGAAAACGGATGCCGCTCCATGACCATTAAGCGAAATATCGTTTGCCCACAGACCTTTTCGAACTCTCTAGGTCGACAACTGAACAAATTCGAATTACAGCTAGCGTATCTTTTGCTCGGACTAAGATGATATCGATTTTCCATTTCGACCACTTTCGGTATCTTTCTGGCACTTCCTTGATTCACCCATAACGATGGAACATCATCCGAATATTCTATGACAAAATTGCCTGTTGTCGAGAATACTTCATTCGACAATCGCTCTGTGGAAAACAGGGGCATAGATCAGACATGACGTTGAAATTTTGAAAGTGGAACTCGACCTCCGATCAACAGCCTGAAGCAAGCGATATGGACCATGACGAGCCATTAATCGAAATATCAACGTCTGAAGAAGCTGAGAATGATGAAATTGAAATAGATTTTCCGAAACCTGATAACATTGAGCAAATCAAATTAGTAATGGAAATCGAAAAAGTACCTTCGAAATGCAAAAATGAACGAGCTAATGAACTTGAGAAAATACCGGAACTGCTGAATTACGCAAGTCTAGCAATTCAAATGCTACAGTCGAAACAATTGGCAAACGAAACAACCGAGTTAAGAAAATCCAAATTTGAACAACATTCAGAAAGTTATATGAATCTCCTCGAAGTCTGTTCTCTCTTTTAGCCAACTAAGACACAGGATATCTCAGTTGGCCTATCACAACAAATCATAAACCTTCAGAAGTCGAAAATCCAGCCCAGACCAATAACTAAAATACCCATTGACCCATATGTCAAAATCCAGCAGCGATACTGGGAAGAAGCGAAAAATTTAATTGTCAAGTTTAAAGAGAAGAATGCTAATCAAAATGTTGCCTCCTCCTGATCCATTTTCTAATGGGCCCGGCTGCACGCATACATATCATGATCCATAATCAGATCCATCAGTGGCATCGGTGAATTCATCAGCCTCGTTTTCACTACTCTGCTCCTCCGAACTCCATGCCAAATCCATATTGTCTCCACTCTTACTCTCTCGTAGATTCGGTCTACTAAATACTGATTTTTTGGGCCGTTTAGGTATTCGATTTGCAAGAGATTGTTCAACTTCATCTCCGGAAAGAACCGTCCCTTGAGGCAATTCGTGTCCAGGTTGCTTTTGACGAGATAATGCTCGTCCTTTTTCAATGAGACGTTCAATACGGAGACGATGAGATATAAAGAGGAGTTTCGGAAAGGTGACTCGCTGCCCTCCCCAAAGCATGTGAGCGAGGCGTTCGGGCGAGGGGTCATCTAGGATATGCCTTGTTATTAGCCGACATTTAGAAAGTGATGATACCAGAGATCTGAGAGTCTCGTCCTTGGCCAGATCGTGACATTTCCCTCGAACTTTTGGAGCCAGATGTTGCTATAATCACTTCCAGCGGGCTTTGGTAGTAACTCCAAATCTCGTAAAACACGAAGCCATTTATTTAGATCAAGTTTAATGTACTGCTCGAGTGCGGAACCTGAAGAACATAAGCACCGGGTTCTCGATTTGAAATACCAAGAAAACCACCTCGCCATCCTTTTCCTCTTCTATGGCTTACTGGTCTACCGACAGCGCTGTGCGATTAAAGTGACACCCGATTACCATGAACATACCCTCTGGAAGAAAAGAAGAACAACGAAACATGAGGATTGACCTGACTGACAATTGTAAAATTGACATTGAAATGCTAGAGTCGTCAACGTTGAATCTAAACGAGAGATTACCATATTTAAACTCTGGATTGGAATGTCTGTTCTCAAGCTCCCATCTTTCCATTTATTGCCGAAGTTATACGGTGTCAAAGACCCGTCCTTCCGTTTCATCATGAGGGTCACGGGAGGAATGATTCCGGGTACAGCAGCGCTTGCTATAAGACTACTCCAAATAACACAATCAGGGGCAGTGATGTAATTAACCAGCTTGCTTGGAGAATGGGTTTCATTGGGAACGATGCTGACATTCAATATTCGTCCTGTTCGTTCATAGGCCTCTTTGAAGGTAGTATTTCCTTGTGTAAACCAAGAACATTTCTTTGCCCAGTTGACTGGATCGAAACGAGCACCTGTCTTGTACCAGCGAGGAATATAAACTTTGAAAGATTCTTCGAAAGCGGTTAACTTTTGTGCGAGCGCAGGGATCAAGAGAGATTCTTGTTCTTTGTCGGGCCAAATGCAAATCAATGCGGCGATGAGGCTCCCGCCAGAAGTCCCTGTAATGACCTGAATATTTAGGTAAAGAAATTAGGGGTGAATACATTTGGGAGGAGTTTTGCATCGAGAAGAGCCTTGACTAGTCCGAGATGATAGAATGAATAACTTGCACCACCAGATAGACAAAGTGCGGTTCGCCCATAATTATGAGCAAAAGCCCGAAAAATTCCGCGTTTCTCTTCTTTTGAAATATTGCGAGTATCGATCAAAATCCGAAGGCAGTGCTCAACTAGAGGTTAGAAGTGATGTGATTGCTAATAGGATACTACCTTCGTCGATGTATTTCGCTACCAAATCCTTTGTTCCATAATATGTTTGACTGTACAGACGAGCACTTTCAATACCACCTATGGATCAAAATACAGTTGAAGAGTCAAGCACACCAAAATTGGCTTTCACGCAAGCTTGAAGGGTACTTTTCAGGAGATCAATATCTTGATTTTGCCTTGCACTTTGCAATGTCTTTAGCACTTTTCTGATTAAAGAATGGTCATAATATGCGAATCCAGGCGTTTTTTTCCATTCATCGTGGCCCAGATAAGTATCAAGCTCCATAGCAGCATCTTTCCATTCTTGATACGTCCGTGCTGCGCGAAGACGTTCTCTCATTCTATACCGAATGCCCGTCCTAGATATCAAGATTATCATTTAGAGAGATCCGCCCACCATATCCAATAATACTCAGCCATATTAACGTAGAACCGAACCAAAAAGTACAACAGCCTCCCAGATAAGCATAGAGTCTAGTGGCGAGATTTTACCCCAGAATCCAGATCCATCCGAATACCAAAATCTACCAGATATCAGAACACGCTTATTCAAAATAACGTACTAGTACAGGCCATCGGAGAATATGATATGTCCAGCCCTCTCTGATCTCATCTTTTGCTTTGGATTTTGCTTTGAACCGTCTGGATCTCTTGCGACGGAGAGTAATCGATTCTCTGAGAGGTTTCCAGTCGTTATGAGCCTTAATCAATTCGACATCCTCGTGTTCGGGTGCGCTAATTGCGCGCCGATAAGCCTCGATTCCTGATGATGCATTAACTACATTGTATGGAAGCAACAACACCCTCTGAGTCTACAAAGTCTGTATGGAAATCCGGCAGGCTCTCTACTAGAAAACCCGTTGGATCCCCCTCGGTCATAGGTTTAGGGGAGTGGATAACAAAGAGGTAGCCACTGATTAGAACAAATCCACGTGAAACAGGATTTATCAGGGTATCGTTCGATACTGAAGGTTGAGCAGATAAACCCCAGGAAATACATATACCAACTGGAGTAGCAAATATTATGGAACCTTGTGCCAAAACAGTATAGGGATGGGTATTTAATGTATAATCTATCAGCAATATGGTTCACTTCGTTGGTGATCTGAAACCAAAAAGTTACCTTCTCACCTGGGTGATATAATGGTAAAAAACATATTCGTTCAATCAGAACTGCGTTGATAGTCTGCCAGAAACCAATCCTGCTTCAAGGCCATGAACGTTCGCTGACGCAAATTATATTCAACAAAGATGGCGATCTTCTGTTTTCTGTTTCCAAAGATACAGTAGCCAATGTCTGGTTTTACCACAGTACGCACCTTCAAAATTAGGGCGCACAAACATTGTAGATGGCGAGAGGCTGGGTACATATAGTGGACATAATGGGGCCATATGGAGTATCCATGTGAATTCTACGTCCACTATCGCAGCAACAGGTTCAGCGGACAATTCGCTTCGATTATGGGAAGTTCAGACAGGACGACAAATCGACAAATGGGAGTTTCCAACTGCCATTAAACGAGTTGAATTTAGGCCAGATGATTCAATGCTTCTGGGAATTACTGAACAAAGAATGGGATACCCGGGAAGTGTCATTATTCTACCTATTGTCAATGATCTCAAAGCTATACGTTCGGTCTCGAAGATTTTATTCATACTAACAAGCACAGAAGCGTCAGAACCTCTGATAGAGATGAATACGGTTGACTCCAAAGCTACTGTGGCCGGTTGGTCCTACGATGATGATTTTATAATTACCGGTCACGAAGATGGCAGTGTCTCTAAATGGGACTGGAAGGCCGGTAAACGAATATCCAACGTACAGGGCCATGAAAAAGAAATCACCGATCTCCAATTTTCTCCTGATAGAACCTACTTTATCACCGCCTCCAAAGATAAGACTGCCATGGTACATACTTTTCATTTCCCATTGCATTAATAAACTAGATTTACGATTCTGACACCCTCGAGGTTCTTAAAACTTATTTATCAGATACTCCTCTTAACACAGCCGCAATTACACCTATCAAAGACTTTGTACCTTTCTTTACTCTTCATTTTCTTAAGATATAGATTGTGGTTGGGGGAGGTCAGGAGGCCCGGGATGTTACAACAACACTTGCCCGCCAAGGCAAATTCGAAGCCCGCTTTTATCATAAGATATTTTCAGACGAGATTGGAAGAATTAAAGGACATTTTGGCCCATTGAACACGATTGCTGTCCATCCTGACGGTATTGGTTACGCTTCCGGTGGCGAAGATGGTATGTCACCTTTTTATGAGAAGAATGGGTTGATTGCGCTTAGGCTACGTGAGAGTTCACCAATTCGACAAATCTTACTTTGATTTCGCGTATGAAGTTGAAAGACGAGAGATATAGATATTTCTTGATCCTTAGTTATTCGAATGATAGATTTACTTTTTGCCCGAATCGAATCTCTAAAAGGTCGACATTGATTACATTAGAACTTCCCTCATTTGGCTTTTCGACAAATTAGCTTTCCGAAACAACACATTTGCACAAGTCCAACCGTTCGGCACCATTTTTCCTTATCATCAAAGCAGAATTCAGCATTTGGCCTACAAATAACAAGACTTTGGCAATGTTGAACCATGTTTGTAAAACCAAGGGTTGGCCTCAATATGGCGGGTAGAAGATACTACGAGAATTGGTAACGGTTCACATATCAATGCTCTAGAATAATAGTCAATTTCTCACCGAGACAATGCCCTTCATTTTCTGGAAAAGCTCATATGACAAGTCTGAATGATGAAGTGAATTCTAATGCAAATCACAAATGGAGGAAACCCTGAAATCTGTTGAGATACAAGTATTATAGGAGTAACTTGGAAGGTGTTCGCCAAGAATCCTGCTCTGTGGGACCTGTTAGTCCTGGTACCCTAGAAAAGCATGTGGTATAAAAGGGACGATACCAGTCTTAAAAAAGAAACATATTCTTTTTATCTTTTCCATTTAGATGCTCTCTTGAAACCCGTCTTTCTCTCCCCCAAAACTAAACTTTTATCCTGATGGCTCCTATCCAGCGTTCCTAACCGACTGGACCGAACAGACCGCCCAAGTAGACCAGACCAAACTGGCATTAATTTCGGTCCAGACGGACCAGACCAAAGGTCAAGTTGGTCTGGACGGTCTGATAGACTGAATAATTCATATACATAGCTAATAGTTAAGAAGAAACAGTAGACGAGAAAAGGTACTTGGTTAAGGTAATCTTGTAGAGGCGAGGCAAATTGAAGTTGGCTTTAGTAGTGAAGAAAATCTCGAAAGTCGTAGTGGGGGTAGTAGCGGTATATCCATATAGAAGTTCATATCGCTTAGACTAGTGAATAAAACCTAGTTTTGATGGTCCTTTAGGCCTGACACAAGCAGGGTTGCTACTGTCTGAAATGCCTGAATTCTGTCTGCCTTTGATGATGCGTAGAAAAGAAACGGGGGCGAGTTATATTCCTCTGTCTGGAAGAGCAGAAAAGTACGTAGCTATATACCTCGGAGTAGGCTTTACTCCACGTCGGCAGAGAGATGAATAAGCAATATAAGAGAAACAGTAAATCATCAACCCCCTGAAAGCTACCTAGTGACTCCTGAGGTGTCCGCATACTCCCGATAACCGGGGATACTCCAGGGTAACGACTATCGAAGGATGAGGCTCTCACCCTTTCCAATTTGTTGATGAGCTCAGGGCCTGTAAGGGGCGGGGGGCCGGAGGAAGACAAAATATAATGGCTGTAGGCGATAGTGGTTTGGGATAGTGATATCTGAGTCGGGGCAATGATGCAGGTCTTGTTATGTGGGTGGCCGTGGTGTGTTGAGGCCAAAAACAGAAAGTTGCCCACGAGTACGACCAGCGTTCTTAACCGACTGGACCAGACCGGCCAAGACCCTTGGTCTGGTCCGTCTGGACCGAAATTAATGCCAGTCTGGTCTGGTCTACTTGGTCTATTTGGTCCAGTCGGTTAGGAACGCTGGGCTACCTCTTTGTTACGACGGTACCCGGCTTACCTGCACCGCCTCTCTCGGCTCGGACCCTAAACCCAGTTTCCCCTTCGACATCGAACACAACATTTTAACTTGGCTCTTTATTCGCTGTAGGATTCCCAAGTAATATCATGCACACCTAGTTTACAGCAGAGGTGCTGGACGCGAATATAGTCCTCAAACAACTTGTACGCTATTC
>LXFE01000831.1:0-11036 GCA_001929475.1 Neolecta irregularis DAH-3 | reverse complement strand
GTACTCTGAACGCCTATATGTGAGCCACCGAAGAATGGCAGAACGAACAGAAAAGTTGTGGATATCGGATATCTTTGTTATATGCCATCTTCATATAGCGTTGTATGCTAATGGTTTTTGTCTCGCCGTCCTTTTCCATCGGAAATGTTGTAGTAATTGAACTTGTCTTCATCAACCGCTTGATAGTCAAAACTTTTCGTCGACCTTGCTCTTGTCGATGGGTGACGAAAAAGGTGAGGCCCTTAATTGCTTGTTGGAGCTTGTGCCGATCTCGATCACCCATTGAGACGAGGTCGTTGGCATCACGACAATTTGTATGCTTACATACCAGATCAACAAGTGACAGGTCACCCTGCCAGGCAACAGTAGTGGCAACATCAACGTTTACAGTGAGGGAGCCTATCAAATAAGTATCAGAGAACCAAAAAATATTGTTGCCTTGGGAAGGTCGAAGTGATTGAAAAATGCCTCTCCAGGCTTGGAGAGCCCCGGTGAGAGGCACTGCATCTTGCTCTTTGTAAAAATTCTTAGAATTACCCATGGTGAAAAATTTGAGGGTGGGCGTTTGACGCAAAAGGTTGTTGAGTGCCGTAAGCCCTGGGTGGTTGGTATTGGCCAGCAGTCGATCAGAACATTACCTTGAAGAACTTGTTCATCCTTTCGATATCGCTTGAGGAGGAATTGGTGGATGAATTCAAGGTTTACTTGTGCGGAGTAGGCAATTTTCACAGTCAGCCGGTCCCTTTCATTAGCGGTTTTCGGATCAGAGCCACTGATGGTGGTTTCAAGGGCAATTTCAGTGCCAAAGGGTAACTTTTTGCTGCACCACGCAATGTGCCGGCCTCGAAAATTTAGAGTCGCAGGATGGCAGAGACATACCATCAAAGATGACCTTGTTTTCTCCAAGGGCAGTCTGAACATAGGACGTCGCCCACAGTTTGCGCGAGAGGCTTGGTTTTAGAGTGCCCTTGCCAATTGTAACCTGCTTTGTGGTCAGAGCAAATCCAAAGGCGGGGGCAGGCTGGCAGACTTCGTACTGGTGGAGAATGGTGTTTGGGAACGATGTCACCCTAAAGTGGTTGGCAAATACGGTGGTGGGGCAGCCAGACTAGGGGTAGTCAGAAAGCGGAAAGCGGGCGGTGGGGCACTGTGGTGTTGTAGTTGGGGCGCGAACAGAGATCGGTGAGAGCGGCAACATCGCTGCGGGCGGCCATTGAGGTTGGAAGCAGCAGCGAAAGCCGGCGGGTGAGGGCCGGGTTGCGGGAGAAGCCGGGAGAAGCGGGAGGCGCTGGGCGTGGCTGCTACGGCTGACGCCACCTCGTCACGACCCTGGCCGACCCACGGCTGTTGCACGACGCACAAATGCACAATGCAGAAACCACAACCGACACCAGTTTTGCGGTTGTGTATTTGCGTTTGCCATGTTCTTCTCCAGACCGCAGAGTTGGCATGATTGCAAGTGCCTTGTTCTTCATGATTGCAAGTGCCTTTTCTCGTTCTAAATTCAGGCTGGTCAAGCGCGTGTTTGCAGCACAATACCCCGGAAGTAGAGAAAAGCGCGTCTTTGTAGAACAGCATTATTATCGGCTCGCAAACGACTTGGATATGGCGACATTTGCCAGGACTAACCTCCACAAGGCTGTTATTCCCACCCCCTTGAAGCCAAAACCCGCCCCTGTCTGGACCGGCAGTGTTTCTACCTGCCGCAGGTTTTCCTGCCGAAATGAACCTGCCCAAGAGCAACCCCATTAGCTTGGACGACTTATTTCTCCATTAGTGTTGCGTAATTTCTCCGTCGCACGACTTCACAAACTTTAACCATTCATCTGCTCCACAGAGAACAGTTTGCTGGAATAAAACAAGTTTTACAATTCAACCTTATTTTCCTTTCAAATGTTTGGCTATTAATCGCTAAATTACAAAAACTCGTTCTAAATTCAATGTTTGAAGTCAAAATTTATGCGAGCGAATCCCCGCAAAAAGCGAAACTTGTCAACAGCTCACTTTGGGAAACTCGATTTCTACTTGGAACTACTTTCTTGCCAGATCTTCCACTGCAATTGTTGATTTGGGCTGTTCGTGTGTTCGCTTATGCTCTAAAAAGGAACTTGCGACCTACGCGTCATGGCACATGGTAAATTTTTCTCGCGGTTGCGCCATTTTGCAATACAAAGAATGCATTTTTTTCAAGGCGCGATACTGCTTTCTTGTGGCCCCTCAAATCAGGGAGTCGTTGTTTGATTATTCATTCTCGAGTAGAAGGTGTCAAATTGTCCGCAAAGAATCCGCTTACGAATCTAGCCCTGGTAGGGGCTTATAGTACTACTGCTGAACGACATTGGAAGCTGCCCATTGTCCTAGACAACCCTGTCACTCGCTCAAATGGGCGGCATCAAACTTCATCTGGGCCTGGTCATGCCGCCATGTTGCCAGAAATGCTGCCTCGTCACGGTTTCGAATAAAGCCGATCTCCGACAAACATAGTTCCCGTCATTAGAACTGAAGCGAGACAAGCTGAATGGTGTAACCTTCAACAGTCTGAATTACGTGGCGCACAAGAAGTCAGAAAGCGCTCTATAATCGGCAGTTGACAAAGTTTCCTATAAATTCATTGCTTTATCGCCGGTCGGATCAATACTTAGTACAGTCCCATTCTCCCCAAGAAACAGCCGTGCATTGCTTTGAATCTACTCCGGTCGGCCCGATTATCTTCAAGATGTTACTCCAAGCTCTGCTCTCTATTCTCTTCACTGTCTTGCCGGTGTCCGGATATTTTGTCCTCAATTGCAACCTGCTGGTGACTGAGAGAATTGACCCTCTGATGAATCCAGAGGCATTATCGGATCATGTTCACTCTGTCGCCGGGGCTAACACATTCGGCAATACGTACTCTTACACGCAAAACATGAAAGCTACCTGCAGCACTTGCAACACGCAAGCGGACAAATCATCGTACTGGTATTGCGGCCATTGTCATTAGCAACGCAATTGATAAGCAGGGCACCAACAATGTACTACCAGTCTCCAGAAGGAAAACTCAGCGCTTATCCCCTCGGGAATGTGCGAGTGTATTACCAGTACCCTGTCGGAGCTCTCGACATTCAACCGTTTCCGACTGGATTCGCCATGATCGCTGGTGACACTACTCGCAGAACATTTGACCCCTCAAACACAGAAAATCGCGCCATGATGTACGTGTGCCTTGATTCGTCCGGAGCAGCCTCCGGTACCACAAACGAATTTCCACGGAAAGCGTGTCCCGGCGGCATTCAAGCCCAAATTCGGTTTCCGTCCTGTTGGAATGGATATTCGGTCACGTCGTCGGATTATAAGAGTCACGTTGCCTTTCCATTGAACTCTTATGACGGTGATATTTGCCCTGATGGATTTCCTCATAGAATGCCACAACTCATGTACGAATTTATATGGTTAACCGGCACACAACCATATCACGGAGAAGGAACCTATGTTCTCTCCAATGGAGATACAACGGGTGCCTTGATCCTGGTGAAATTATCTCATGTATTAGGATACGCACTACATGGAGATTTCGCCTCTGGCTGGGATCCAAATGTCCTTGCCTCGGCAATGAATCAATGTGGGTTCGATCAGTCGTGGGGAGAAGTTTATGGCTGTGCCCCTTTGAGAGAATACATTGATTCAAAAGCTCAGAGTGGGTGTAAGATTGAAACGGAAGTCGTTACGGAAGATGTGGGTCTCAAAGGATCAATCAATATGCTTCTAGGAAATAATCCGATTGTACTTTCGATGTCGTCGTCGTCATCGTCGCTATTAACAACAATGTCGTCGTCTGCGGCGGTAAAAGTTGAAGTATCAACTCAACCTTTAAATATTCCGGCTTCAAGATATTTAAAGAGAAGAGATACTGTATCCACCAACATCGAATCAACCGCCGATGATTGGGATCTCCTAGGCTGCTTCACCCAAGGAACCAACGGCCCAGTATTAACCGAAAGAATCACCAGAGACGACTCGAAACTAACCATTTCTGCCTGTCTCAACTTCTGCTCATCTTTCAAATTCGCTGCGCTATTCGATGGAGATAGCTGCTTCTGCGGGAATACCATAAAAAACGGTGGCGGCAATCCCGTTTGTGCAACTTTCTGTGACGCCAGATGTTCTGGTGACGACACAGAAATCTGTGGCGGGGATATGGCGCTATCGCTGTACATGTACATACCGTTGCATTAATCTTGAAGTCTCAAGGTTGATTCAACATTTCATGTATTTACTTTAAATTATGACTGATTCATTACACGATCAGTTGGACCGATAGCGACTTGATCGCGCGGAGAATCAATGATCTCCCGTGAACGATTTGACGTATTGTATTGTATTTGTTCTGTGCCAGATCTCACGGGGGAGTTTAATTTGTATGATCTACAGCGATATGAGATAATCGGATAGCCACCTGGCACATAATTCTATTAACCCGTATTTGCCTGGAGTGAAGATCGAATTAAGGTTCAGCGGGTAGATTAACGCACCTTAATTAATATAAAGATGTAGTCTCAGGGCAGCATTACTCATAGGCGTAAACAGTCATGAAAGGTTCAATCCTGGTCTCAGTAAGTGGTTCCTAATCGGGCGAGTCTGTATTCAAAATTCGCTCGGCAGACGCGTTCCTAATATTTTACATGGACAAAAATGTATGTGCAGTTTTTTTGAGCGGTGTTAAATCACTAGCCACAGGCACAGTTTGCATCACACCACGTGCATGTTCCTTTCAGAGATTACAGGAACATATGCGGCGCCCTGAACCAGCCATTCATTCAGTCACGAGATCAATATTGCCTGATTCTGCTACTAGTGTGATTTGAGCAGATTCGTATTATCGAATGGTGCGCTATTTCCAGAAACGGACCTCCAAGTAATTGCGATGGAATGGCGACATTGGCCCACATCCATTGTCGCTAGCGGTTTCACACTAATTGATGCTGAAAAAGCGGAATCCAGTGGGAATTTACCAGCTGAAACATTGATGAATCAGGCCCGCCTTTGATGCTACTCAACCTCATCTCGTCCACTGTAGATTCAGAAAAGTACCCGCCAGAGAACAAAGATATAAAATGGAGCAACCTACGAAGTGCGCCGATCAGTAAAATTGGCTAGAGCAAGAAGTGAAACATCCAGGACTTGCAATACAAAGTAATGCGGTGGCTGGCCTGCACCAAGGAAACCAGCCCAATACCATATAAAACTACTGGTATTTCTCCAGCCTTTTCTCTGAATTTTGATCTTTTCTCTGTCCTTAAATTTCTCTTAGCTGTCCATCATTTCTCACTTTCTTTTTCGTCGTGATGTTGAATAGGTCGCTCCTCACCTTCCTTATCACAAATTTAGCGACAGCGTCTGCTTATTTTGTACTCAATTGCGGTTTATTAGTTACCGAACGAGCAGATCCAATAGTGGCTCCAGGACTGGCATCTCAGCATGTTCATAGTATAAGTGGTGCGAGCAACTTTGGCACTACAATCAGTTATGATTCTCTTATAAATTCTTCTTGCACAACTTGCAACACTCAGATAGACAAATCTAGTTATTGGTATGGACGTCTTGTTAGAAGTTGTACTGATTTGCCGAGGGCTCCTTCACTATACCACCAAGCACTCGATGGAACATTCTCGATCTACCGACTAGGAAATACGCGCATTTATTACAAATATTCTACTTCCGAGGATGTCAAGCCCTTCCCTAAAGGCCTCCAAGTTATCAGCGGCGATCCAGCACGAAAGACTTTCAATACATCTGCAGCAGATAACCAGGCTATTCGCTTTATGTGTCTTGGCTCAGCTGGCCAAGCAGATGGAGAGTCGACGGCGTTTCCCGATAAAGCTTGTCTCGGAGGTATTCAACTTCAGATCTGGTTCCCTACCTGCTGGGACGGGGTTTCAACAACAGCTCCGGATCATAAAAGCCATATGTCCTTTGCCGTGGAAGGCTACAACGGAGATATTTGTCCTTCTTCCCATCCGGTCAAAGTTCCTCAGTTGATGTATGAGTTTATCTTTATGACTGGCGAGAAGGACTATCACGGAGCAGGAACTTATGTTTTGGCAAATGGTGATACCACAGGTATACTCAATTTACATAACGAGACTGACCTCTTAGGATATGGGTTTCACGGTGATTTTGTATCCGCATGGGATAATGCTCCAGATGCACCACTTGCTCAAGCCCTCAAATCATGCGGAGCCGATTCTACTTGGGGAGAGGTGTATGGTTGCCCACCGCTGAACAAATACGCCGACCAAACTGCCCAAAGTGGGTGTTCCATTGAACCAGTCATACGTGAAGACGTTGGTCTTACTTCGAGTCTCGCTAAACTTCCGGGATGCAACTTGTTGTGGTCAGCAGGTCCAAAACCGACTTGCGGCAGTTCGATTTCGACATCGGCTTCAGTTATGCCCGTAGTTACAAACACTCCAAACGTAGTTCTATCTACTTCCTCGGCTGTTTCCGCAGGATCAGCTCAAATCACTTCAGCTTTACCCAACAATGCTGTGCCTATGGACATTTTACCCACTCCAATTTCAACGAAACCTTCCTCAATACCAGACTCGATAACTAGTCAACTAGCGATTCCAACGATTGGTATTCCAGATGCAGAAGATTACACGTCTACTTCCACGATTACGATTACGAGTTATGTTACAGTTCCTGCGGCGTGCACAAGCGATGTCAACGTCCCTTCAGCTACTGCAATTGGATCTGTTCCATCTCCCTGGATCTCTGTCGGTTGCGTTTCATTGAGCGAGAATAGAATGCCAATCCTTATCGCCTCAGTTACTTCTGATGACATAAACATGACAATAGAGAATTGCCAACATAATTGTTTAGGGTTTTCTTACGCTGGTTTAATGCAAGGCTCGATCTGCACTTGCGGAAACAACGTTGCGAACGGTGTTAGAAATACAGTCGACTCTGCTCAGTGCTCTATCAAATGTACTGGCGATGAATCAAACAATTGCGGAGGTGACTGGAACGTTAGTTTGTTTCTACGCTTATCATCATGACTTTGATTGATTGAGAGGTGCTGGCACTTTTCAAGGTCTTGGCAGGGTAGATTTTCAACGCTTTGCTTCCTGTATTTTCTGGTTTACGGATTTGCATCATACACCTATAGATTCTGTACATATTTGCTGAAGCAGTTAAAGAATAGCATATTTACCTTGTTAAATTGGTTACCGTGCTATGTTTTCATCCTGTGTCAAAACCATCAGATTCGAAGTGGTTTGATGGAGTTTGATAAGGATTCCTTCGCCTATGTTAGCTCCCGATACACTAAACTCATTTAGTCTGACCGTTGCAGCGAGTTATCAAAATCCTGTTTTACTGAAAGCTTGCGTACTGGCCACATTATCGCTGAGTCCTCAAAGCTTAATTTCCAAAGGCTCTGTTTACCCGCTGAAAATATCTCAAAGCACCAGAGTCTTTTCTAACAAGTTTCCTCGTGGTTCTTACTGATTTCGAAGCCCGAGATGAGGTGACTTTTGTTAGCTTTCCTGACTGCTGACTCAACTAGGTCACGAAAGAGTAGACGATCGTTTCGAGTTCGAATTCCATTCGCCATTCCCGTAAAAGTTCTGTCAAAGAATGTATCATCGACAAGAGTGCAAAGCAACAATAACCGGGGCGCAGATTTCGTGCTGACAACATGAACAAGACAGTGTGTATCACTGAATGGAAGCAAAGACCTGGTTCAAAGCATGAATTCGTGATGAACACGATCCTTCTGACAAAGCTTGATAAAGTATCATAAAGCTTTGAATTGACAGCAGAACTTTCAAAAATATTTTACTCCGCCTTTGAGTATATCCAAAAGTCTTTTGTCCCTTTTGTACTGCGGAAATGAACTCAACCTTTCTTTTGGTCTTCGTTCTCATCTCGGCTGTGCCGGGATATTTTGTTCTTGACTGTACAGTTCTCACTACTGAGAGGCTGGATCCGATCAGATACCCAGGCCAAGCAGATGTTTCACATATGCATACAGTTTTGGGTGGTTCTCATTTCGAGAAGACTTTCTCTTATGAAAACGCAATCAGTTCATCCTGTACGACTTGCAATACACAGGCCGACAAGTCTAATTATTGGTACGCATTGTTAATAAAACCAATGGCTTATTGATCAAGGCAACCTTCATTGTATCACAAAGGCACAGACGGAAAATTATCCCTCTATCCCTCAGGAAATCATCGAGCGTATTACAAATATCCAGATGGTGGCCGGAATGTCATGCCAGTACCAAATGGTCTTCAGATGATTGTCGGAAGTCCTGATCGTCAGACCCAGTCCAATAGTCCAGAAGATAAAGCCGTCTACTTCGTTTGCGTGGATGGCTCTGGTAACTCTGGACCTGAGTATGGATTTCCAAAACGAGCCTGTTCGATGTTCATGCAAGCCTCAGTTTCGTTTCCTCAATGCTGGGACGGAGTAAACCTTAACTCGGCGGATCATAGAAGTCATGTGTCTTATTCTACAGATGGCTACGATGGACAGATATGTCCCAGTAGCCACCCTGTCAGAATTCCTCAAGTTATGATCGAGATGATTTGGCAAACAAACCAGTTCGACTATCATGGGGAGGGTACTTATGTATTGTCAAGTGGAGACACAATAGGTATTATTATCTACAGATTGTTTGGTTTATTGCATTAGGTTATGGTCTTCATGGAGATTTCACTGCAGGCTGGGATGACGGCGCTAATGCGCCTTTAGCACAAGCAATCAAACAATGTGGATCGGATCCAGTTAACTGGGGCAACATTGCCGGCTGTCCTCCTCTTCTCGCTTACCAGAACCAAGATTTACAAAAGAAGTGTACTGTCGAGTCATTGGGTGTGTTTGGACGGAGGACAAAGTTGTGACAGGCGTCAATGTCAAGGTTCGCCAATACGCCTGTTCAGCCGGATATATATGTACCAGCAGTTCGACTTCTATATCAATAGTCTCATCAAGTATATATGTCGTATATTTTTCCATAGTTGTATTGTACGAAATAGTGTGGTAACGATTTAGTCATGACGTCGCCAATGATATTCGACATCTACTGATATTCAGGATCTGGTACCTCCTCCAATGTGACCTTGTGAGTTTTCTGTGGCGAATCCAAAGGTGAGGGGTTCTTTAGCGTTTCGTTTACGCTACCAGCATTTGGAGCATCAACGTTTGCAGTTTGTTCGATAGCTGGTTCAAGTTCTTTGTCAACTTCGCCAGCAGTCATTGTAGCAGCCTTTTCTAGGCCTTCTTCGGCCGATTGCAACACATTCATCTTCAAACTTCGTAATTCGCCTTCAGGTTCGATGTCAACAGCAATGATATCGTCAATTGCCTTCTCGAAAGCTCGTTCCAATGACTGGATTCGATGTGGTTCAAGGTTCGGTAGACTAATTTCGGAATGATATCCATCAACGAATGAACGAAGGCATTGAAGCGATTCAAGAAGCGACGGTAATCTTTCTCCTTGCGGCCTAACTGATTTCAACGAATTTGTCTTTTCCAGAATACCTCCAGAAATATGAATCTTTTTGAGCTTTATAGCTGGCTGTGAATGACGTCTTCGAGAGCCACGTTTGCCTTCCGGAGCAAGCAGGAACGATGATGATTGGTTGTATGGCTTTTGAATTTGAGGTCGTTGCGGTTTAGAGGATGCTGGGAATCAGTTATAGGAGTCATGATTTGATTATACAAATCCCAAACAACTGCTCAATCGAAAGACCGTTGGGGTGATGATTAAAGTCCTGCTCTCCCAGCAACAGACGTTGAATAAGTTGCTGTCTTTGTCTTTGTTGCTGCCAGGCGGAAAAGTCATCCATTATGTTTCTATACGGTGTTCAAAACAGATGTGTGAAAAAAGGTGTACCCAAGGATATTCTCCGAATTGATAACACTTAAAAATTGCTGATCTTGCTCGCGCTCGATCATCAAGTCGTACATTTGTCGGCTTCTGGCAATTATTTCCCACCTTCGGCGTTCGATCTGGGCTTCGTAATGTTCAAGCCTCCGTCGTTCGATCTGAACCAAGCGTTGTTGTCGATCAAGCTCAAGAAGAGTTGTTTCAAGGTCTATAGCGTCGTCTGATATGGGTTGTTGGATGATAAAGGAGGACATTGTTGAAATGTTTTCGGATCGATGAAGGACTAGGTGTGAGTTTTGGAAAAGGGTATCAACAGGTGGCTGACTAGTTCTCTTTTAGTTAATGGACCAGCCGCTGACGTCACATTCCAGAGTTGTTCAGAAGAACTCCAAGTGTAACTTCACGTCCGGAGTACGAATAAGACTCGGTTATATTCCACTATCTAACCAGAGTAAGTGTAACGATATACCGGACATATCCCACCAATCCAGTAGGAGGCGGGAAATTATATAAGGGCAATTATTAAATAGAGTATATAAGGGCAGAGTCAGCATATCTTTACATAAGCGTAAAGGTCTGCTTACTTAGGTTAAGAAATATAACTTGATCTTATTTGTAAGCTACACTTCACAACTTACAGTTAGTGAGCTTGGTTATGTATGTGCTGTTCCTCTAGCTCATGTACTCCCACTCTTGTGCATGTTATCAGGCCTCATGTCCTTACACCAGCCTTCACTGGCCAGTGTTGCAGATAGACCAAAGTCCAGCCCATGGACTTTCTGAGGGTCAGGCCCAGTCCATGCATATCATGTGACTATCATTTTCCTGATATGAGCTTTATATAGAAAGCAAGTATGAATTGCTATATTATGTATACGAGGTGAGAGATTGGCGAGGTGAGAGACAGGCACGCAAGGCTGGAGAGGCGCGAGAGATAGGAGAGACAGGCGAGATGGGCTGGTGACAGGCGAGGCGGGCAGGTGAGGGTGTTGTGGAAAACCAAGGATGTTGTGTTGATCCTGTAGCGCCTATTTTCATAACGGGGTAAATCCTTACAAGGTAAGATCACTTGATACGGTCCATCTGGTCCATGGCCAGACTTGCTAACAAGTAAGTAAGTCCAAGTCTGGACTTTGGACTTACTTACTTGCATATTTCA
>LXFE01000826.1:0-32373 GCA_001929475.1 Neolecta irregularis DAH-3 | reverse complement strand
ATGATCGGCGACCCTTGCTGCTTCTTGTGCTTGATCCGATACTTTGGCGGTGGCGGTGGCAAGCTGATGGGGGTTGCGACGTTGGGGTAAAGTCGTGTCCCCAAAATTGTGCAAGTATCTTGACAGTGTAACAATAAAACCAGGATTTATAGTATACTAGTTTAAGGTAGTTAGCTTGGACCAGGTTTCTCCCATTTTCCGCTTTATATACACAATCAAAAGGCCACAGTATTGTGTGCCACTTGCTGCATTGGTAATATAGTTATTTCCTTACACATGGAATTTCCATAAAGTAACCTTCCATTTTTGATGCTTGATTCTAAGGTCCGACTAATTTGAATCAAGACATTATAACCCAGTCATGATACGTTTCGTCCGATAAAGAGACAAGGGCAATAAAAGTGCAAGTGGTGAGCTGATTAGAATAGATCTAGTATAGTCGGCGTAATATATACACTGTAAGGGACTTTTGCATGCATGTTTTTTGGTTCGAATAAACAGATCGCTCACACGACAAAACGTGATTGGGATTTATTAATCGTGACTATATGACCACGTAGCATCTCATATTACTCACATCTGGTCAGTACCATGTCGCTGGGCTATCAGTCAGAAACGGAGTCGATTGCATCGGTAATTTTGAACTCGAACTCGGGGGCAAATACTCCGCGAAAGTTGAAAAATCGGAAAAAAAACAGAAGAAAGTCAAAAGGGAGAGCTCTCAATCATGAAAATGGGACACAAAATGTGTTGTACCGTCTTACCGCATTTATCATATCTTTTGCCTTGGATGTTATCTTTACCTCTCTTCATTTGCTTAGAATCCCTTTTGCGCTGCTATTGATATTGGGACTGGGATATCTTCTTTTCACTCATGCAACTCATCAGTTTTATTCCTACTTCCAAATCGTCATAGCTCCTCTTTGCTCGCTGCCAATACCGATACCGTATATTACACAATATTGCGCTGCTCCAGTTATCGATTATCAGCGGCTGGTGGATATGCAGGTTGAAGCGTTCGACACTCTTCTCGATGAGTCCAGCCCCACTGTCGCGCTCGACATTAAAAAAGCCGAGATGGCAACTCAAGATCTGCGAACATTAGTCAAATCGAGTGATTTAACAAGTAAAGAAGTTCTTGCAGATGGGCTTGAACGATTCATTGAAGGAGCAAGAGGCGTCGGTAGAGATCTTCAGAAGCTGAGTGCAAGAGTCAATGGAGCATTGGATCTGTAAGCCTTGAATTTACCAAATACGACGGCTGAAGTCCAGTACACTGGCTATAAACGAACACACTACCAAACTTCTTGATCAGGCTGCCAAGAAAACTCGAACTTGGCATCTTATCTTGAATCCAGTACACACTGAAGCTCAAATCCAATCCGCATTTGTTAGTACAATGTTAGGTATACAAACAACTCAGAACTATATTGACAAAAAAGCAATGGATTCTGATTTTCGATCTATCATTCTTCAAGCAACGTCTGCTATCCATAACCTTGATCTCCTTGAGGAACATATCAATACAATTCATCAGTTGTCATCCCATGAAAGTCGCCTTCAGAAGTACGCGAAAGTAGAACTCATGTCAGAGCTTTGGACCATACTAGTATGTCATGATATCTTCATATTATTGATTTGAAAGGGTGGGAACCGGGCCAGACTATCGATCTTCGACGAGAATCTATCCCTCCTTCGATCCCTAGACACCTACCGTCAGAAGGCACGCTCCCAAGTTGTTGGAACTCTTAACGCAGTTCAAAAGTTTGGCTTTGAGCTACAAGAACTCCGCGAAACAGTCGCACGGCCATCGTTGGGCGAAGGGATACCGCCTGAAATTCAAGCACAAGCGATCAAAATAGGGATCGAAAGGCTGCAAGAAAGTCGAGTACGAAATCGAGAGAGGGAAATCGCAGAGACAAGAGAACGACTTGAAGAAAGGAGCCGACTTGGAATTGAGGGCTAACATGTCAATCTGGAATTTAAGCGTCGAATCTTCGCAATTTGGAAGCTAAGATATTCGAGGAAGTATCTATTGTACAGTATTTCTGTGGATAACTGTATCTCGCACAAACCATGGCAATTACTCTGACACTGTTACTCAAAACCCCCCTAATTCGGGTTTGGGGAGCGTTATTCTTATTTCGGCTGCTCGCAAACGTCTTGTGAGAGTGTGTGATTATGGGAGGCAGGAACCAGGTTACCTCCAGGCAGGATTCTCGATCCATATTATATTTCCTTCTTGTTTACAGCACATCCATATGATATTGATAGATATGAATTGTCACCTTAGATGTCGTTCATTTTGACAAGCTTGACTCCAGCGGAACTCATCTCATTTAAAGCTAACTCGGAGGTTCTTTCATCCACGCCTCTCATGCAATCGGTTACAACGATTGTTTCGAATCCATTCGTAACTGCATCAAGGGCCGATGCTCTCACGCAGTAGTCAGTAGCCAGACCGCAAATATAAAGCTTGGAAACGTTACGCTGTCTGAGAAGCGAGCTGAGCTGATGAGACGTCGAGTCAAAAGCGGAGTAGGCATCGACTTCAATATGTGTCCCCTGTGTTCTTAACAGAGATCCAGGAGGTCAGGACGATGACTTTGGTACCTTTAATACACACACTTCGACTTTATTTTTGTCGAGCAGAGGACTAATTTCAGCGCCCTTACTCCCCTGTACACAATGCACCGGCCAAAGCATCCGAGTTTCCCCAGAAATACTGACCTCAGTGAAGGGCTGCTTTCCATGGGTTTCAGCAAATGAGATGTGGTTTAACGGATGCCAATCTTGTGACCCGACAACCAAGTCCCAGTTTCTCTGTAATATCAGTTCGTTTATCTGTGCAAGTATCCCCTCTGCCCCGGGAACTGCAAGCGATCCGTCGATGAAATCGTTCTGTACGTCTACGATAAGTAAGGCAGACATCGGGCTACTGGGGTTAAATATCAGTTGGATGTGTTCTGAACTTCTGATGCATCTGTAAAGTCGCTAGTTTTATCAACGCAGTGAAGTAGCAGCGAGGTGTAAAATAGGCTGTTTACAGGTGGCCAGCTGCAGGTGGTAGTTAGTGAATTTTATAAAACTCGCGATCTTGCAGGTGTATCAAGAACGAATGGTCTGACCCTAACACTCTTGTCAGATATTTTGTTTCACAGGTTGCAAGGAAAATATCCAATATATCAAGACTATAACATTTACATTTATCCCTAGTCAAGGCCCAAATTACTTAGATGGACTTTTTAATCCTTGCCGGAGACACGCATTTCTATTAGTTATTCGAGCTATTTTTACATCTGAACAAATAAAATATATTTGCAATAAAACTATGAAACTCGTTATCATGTTGAGCAAAACTGCAGAAATCCCCTTATCTTGTCCATAAAATCTACGAAAACGAGATCGCTGATGATCAATCTCAATAACCCAGATCACAAAAACATTTTAATTGGTCTGACAATTGGCATTTCAGTCACCCTGACTCTTCAATCATTTTTCTCGCGGCTATTCCCAACTAAGTCATCCAATGAACCAAATTACAAGATCGCGAATGGTCTCGCAGACCTCGTCGGAAATACGCCACTTCTCGAAATACCATCGTTATCCCGTCTCACGAAACGTCGTATCCTTGCCAAAGCGGAATTTCTGTCGCCAGGAGGCTCTCCGAAAGATCGCGTTGCCTTGAACATCATACGCCATTTTGAAGCGATCGGGGCGTTAAAACCGGGCGGAACGATTTATGAAGGAACAGTCGGATCAACTGGTATCAGTATCGCATTGCTCTCCAATTCACTGGGATATCATGCCAAGATTTTTATGCCCGACGATGTTTCTTCGGAAAAAGCTGACTTGCTAATCTTGATGGGTGCAGAAGTTGAGAAGGTTCGACCGGCGAGTATCGTGGACCAGGACCAGTTTGTGAATATGGCCAAAAATATGAGCGCTAGTAAAGAAGGAAGTGTGTTTGCAGATCAATTTGAAAATGAGGCGAATTGGAGAGCGCATTTTGAAGGAACTGGACCTGAGATATGGGAACAGACAGGCGGAAAAGTTGCTGCATTCGTTACAGGAGCAGGTATGAAATCTTTTTTTGAGCACTAGCTTTAACTCGAATAGGTACCGGCGGGACGATATCCGGAATAGCAATCGCTCTCAAGCAACGCAACCCGGCTGTCAAAATCGTCTTGGCAGATCCTCAAGGGTCTGGCCTTTTCAATAAGATTAAACACAACACAATGTACAGTCACACCGAAAAGGAAGGATCTCGTAGACGCCATCAAATCGATAGTATTATCGAGGGGATTGGAATCAATCGACTTACCCGTAACTTTGAAGTCGGACGAAAACTTATCGACGATGCTATCAAAGTTACTGACGAGGAAGCCATCGCAATGTCTCGTCATCTTTTAAAATCTGATGGTATTTTTATCGGGAGCTCAAGTGCTGTCAATGTCGTTGCTGCTGTGAAGACCGCTCTACGCATGCCAGAAAGCAGCTCCGTTGTCACGTTATTGTGCGATTCAGGTACCAGGGGATTAAGTAAATTTTGGAATGATGCCTGGCTTAGGAAGCAAAAATACAGGATCAGTGACGACATTTCGTTTGTGTTGAATTGAACAACGATTATTACTATTTATTCATAGATATTCAAGCAATTCAGAAAGCCATGGAACTCGGTTCAGATACTTTTGAACCGTATATGTCTGGTGCGTAAAGTTCCTTGTTTGAGTGTAAGCATTGTAATTCCAGAATACTAGTATATATTCTATAAAGTCCATACCCAATTACTATTAAGTCACAGAAAACTATTGGATATGCATATTCTACAAAGGCTAAGTTTGAACCATAACGTTCACCACAAGCGTCCGCCTGCCTTAGCACCAAGTTTCTTCTCTTCAATTTTCCTATCTAATTCTTCTCGACTTGTCATCCGCGAGCTAGGTGGCGTTCTAGTCATAGCTTTCCCGTCAATCAACATGCCAACCTCTTCGGCTTCCAAGGTTTCATACACCATCAACGCCTTAGCAACTCGTCGTAGAGCAGACTGGTTTGCCTGAAGAAGGGTTTTGGCGATACCATACTGTTCGACAAGAATTGTCCGAATCTCCTCATCAATCTGTTCGGCTACTTTTTCCGAGTGTTGCATCTCTTGACGTTTTGTGCGAAAGTGTACGGGGCCTAAAGTGGCAGACATTCCCCAATCACAGACCATGGCACGAGCAATTCGAGTTGCCTGGCTGAAATCAGAAGCCGCACCGCTGGATAGTTCATCGAATTCAAGCTCTTCAGCGACTCGGCCACCCATAGCCACGGCTATCTGAGCGAAGGCACTGTGTTTGGTTTCATTGAGGTGGTCTTCATCGGGTAAAGAATGTGTCAAGCCAAGAGCATTCCCCCGAGGTATTATAGTGACTTTATGTAGAGGCATTGCATCTGGGACCAGTTTCGAGACGACCGCATGACCAGCTTCGTGAATCGCAGTTTTCCACTTTTCTTTCTCAGAAATAATCATACTCTTTCGTTCACTCCCCATCATTATTTTGTCCTTTGCCCATTCGAGATGTTGCATCGACACTGCTCTTGATCCAAGCCAACTTCCACGAATCGCAGCCTGATTGACGAGGTTTGCAAGATCAGCGCCACTAAAACCAGCTGTTCCTCGAGCGAGAATAGTTGTATTTACATCTTTGCCAAATTTTATATCCTTCATATAGTGTTCAAGGATTTGAATTCTACCGCGGACATCAGGTAAAGGTACAACTACCTGTTTATCGAAACGACCTGGCCGAACAAGGGCCGGATCGAGAAGTTCAGGAAAGTTCGTAGCAGCAATGAAGACGATGCCAGAGTTCTTTTCAAACCTAAGGATTTAGCGAATGAAAAAATGCGGTCACAAGTACCCATCGAGATCAACAAGTAACTGATTTAGAGTTTGATTAGACCAACTATTCGCATGAGCACCACGTTTATGTCCGACAGCGTCGAGTTCGTCAATGAAAACAATGGCTGGGGATTTTGTTTTTGCCAAGGCAAATAATTCTCGAACGCGCTTCGCACCCACACCGACAAAAACTTCGTCGAATTCGCTTCCAGACATGAAGAAAAATGGCACGCCAGCTTCACCAGCAACAGCTCTAGCCAATAGGGTTTTCCCGGTTCCGGGAGGTCCCGTAAGCAATACACCCTTGGGCATTTTTCCTCCGAGATTGGTAAACTTGGCGGGATCTTTAAGGAAGGCGACGACTTCTTCCAATTCCTCCTTGGCTTCATCGATTCCGTGGACGTCACTAAATCGAGCAGGGGAAGCTTCGGTCATTCCGATGTTATTTTCATTGTCCATTTGGAGAACTCGTAATATCGATGCACCTTCGATAAAGGCAGTCATTACTGTAAAGCAGATGAGAGAAGAAACTCCGATTCCCACAATATATTTGAAGTAGCGAAAACGACGTCCCCAATTTGCTTGAAAAGTAAGCCAGTTAAATAAGCAATCGGTGTATACATTCGAGGACCTTAATGGGAATCGGGTGGCGAGAAAACCCTGCGATGATTTCTTGAACCGAAGGAGTAGTAGAACGAGCCGAGCGAGTTGAATCAGATGGAAAGGAAGCACTTGCAGTTGATGTCATGGATTCCGACATTTCTTCTGCATGATCAGCTTCCTGCTGTCCAAGCTTGTCTATGGCATGTTGGTAGAAGCGCTCGCACTCCTCGTCGACCGCGATATCGCTCTGCCGGAAACGTGAAATGACAAGTTCTGGGTAATTCCGTTTTAAAAGTTCCTAAATTATGAACATAATATTGCGTTTGCGAGACTACCTTGTAGAGCCGAGCTTGATGGGCAGGATTATGCGGATTTTCGTTGGCGAGCGCTTCAAGACGAGCTAGGAGAGGATTTGGCACAGGACGACGTACTGTGCTGACTGACCTAAATGGAGAAGATCGACTAGAACGGCCTGTAGAAGGAAAGGAGAGGAGTCTTGAGGGGGGATAACGCGGATGTCGAGTGGCAATACCGAGAGATGAAATCGAAGAATACACTAGTGGATGTGGCAAGGTGGCCTGGATACTCGGCATCCGAACCCTTGCGTTACTGTATGCCCTGCATGCAAGTCCATTACATCCGAAATATGCGACAGTCTTGGGTGGATGCGTTAGGGAAGGGACGACCAAAGTGCACCGCTTTTGCGTGGTTCGGATCGCTGGAGCGGTGCTTGCGTAGCCCATCTGGCGCACAGCAGCTAACGTAAATGACCGAGTTGGAGCGACAGAAGATAATGCATTCCTAGAATTGATAGTTCCCGCGATAACCTGATTATCGACATCAGACCACGTCACACAGCAATAGGGATAGCGCGCATACCTGCTGGAGCAGCGTAGCTGTAGACTGCCCTCTCATGCGCAGTAGCTGTAGATGCTTTTGAGGCTCGATATGCTGTTTATTCGATCGGAGTTTGGCCGGGAGATCAACTCTTATGCTTTTGATGGAAATTTAAACTGAGATGAGGTCCACCACGACCGGCTTTCCAGATCTGGGAATTGGGCGGAAATACCAGTAAATTTCCCCACAGGGAAAATTAGCGGTCGTGGAGCTTCACCTCCAACTTGCTGGGGTTTCCAAGAAGCCATAACCCTTTAAATTCTGTATCAGTCACGGTGATCGCGACTGCCCGAATGTTCTGTTGCGCGCTGGATCCTTCTTTTGTAGGTTAGCAGAACACACGAAGACTTTCAGAGCGCAAAGCAACCACTCAATGAGGTTCCCACTGCCGGGATCAACGCGATCTCCCTGCTCGGAAGCGTTAGCGCTCGTCTAATTGTTCCACCGGATTCACGCTGTGTATTCCTGGCTGCATCAGCGTTCCGTCAGTGGTCTTGGTACTTGTGCCCACCCCCGGCTGTGCTGCCATGTGAGTTCCCGCTTACTTCCCAGTCCCGTTTTCCTGATCTCTACGTGTACAGTCAACCACCGTGAATCACATTGCCAATCTCCAGAGGACAGCATTGCAAACATTTCCCTGTTTTCGTACAGACATTACGCGAGCTGCCTACAAGTACCAGTCTTCCCATATCTTGTCGCCAACGCAATGTTGATCCTCCACAGCTCGCCAGACATGAGTCTCCACAGCAACTGCTCAAAGCACTTCTACCATCGGCCGCAGCAGGATATTTTTGCTGTCCGGCGGTCTGAGGAACCTCCGTCTCATGCTTACGAATCTTATCGGCACAGTCGTCAACTCTCCTTCAGAAGCGAGAGAGAAGACATCCCAGCTTCTCCTTGGTCGCAATCAGAGGGTGAGCCTCTAGTCCATCCAGACGATGAAATTATTCTCCCTCATTCCGTTCCGGTATAATCCTCTTTTTACATCCGCCAAGAATTGCTCATTCTCCGAAGATAAATATCTGGGCAAATACTCTCGCACAGAGACCTCCAAAGCCTCGATCCACAAGTCTTCAAACTCAGCATCGGCCGGCAAGTGAAACTTCATCAGAGAGACCATCCATCCGTAATTTGGGTACATCCACTACATCAAACATTCCAAATCATCACCGTTCCTGGAGCTGCGAGGACTCCTCCCTTGATGGAGCCTTTTCTCGAATGAGCATAAATCGGCAACACAAGCTGTTCCGAACAACTATCCCTCCAGTGACAAAGCCCGCCACTGAGAGAATCGTTCGTGAACGAGCTCTGAATCCGCAGTATTTTGATATCTATCCAACCTATGTGACGACCTAGACTAAGTGTGGATACTAATCTTCAGGCTAGGTACTTTGTCATTAAATCTTATACCGTACAAGTCTATAAGAAGCTTGTGTTAATTAAGCAGGAAGATGATGTTTTCAAATCGTTGAAATACAATATCTGGGCATCTACTGAAATCGGAAACCGACGTCTCAATACCGCATTTGCGGAATCTGGGGTACAAGGACCGATCTACCTTTTCTTCAGCGTCAACTCATCTGGGCGCTTCTGTGGAATTGCACAGATGAAGTCTGCTGTCGACTACGGCACCAATTCCACCGTTTGGAGTCAAGACAAATGGAAGGGAATATTTTCACTTCAGTGGCTCTTTGTTAAAGATGTCCCTAACGCTGGGTTGAAGCATGTCCGATTGTTGTATGACTCCCTTGTCGCTGGGAGATGAAAAATTCTGAATTTTCGCAACAGGAACAACGAGAATAAACCGGTGACCAATTCTCGAGATACTCAAGAGATGTACCCTGAAGCAGGTCGAGAGATGCTCCGAATTGTGTGTTCTTGGCCCAGTCGAACTAGTATTCTCAATGATTGGGAATACTATGAAAGGAAATTAACGATTCTCGAATAGATTCGGCTCGAAGGAAGCCGTCGAAAGTCTGCGGTTTCAGTTTGATAGTGAATAGGGACGATTTTGGGAACATTCATCCCTTCGTATAGCATAAATCCACATTTATATCACAATTCAATCTCATAAAATTACAAATGACATGTCAGTCCACCTATCTAACTATACCAACGATGTACAGTGAATTGTGTGAGCAATTAGCCGCCGGGGGTATAGCGTTTAGTCGAATAGCCGACCCAATCATGCGTTATAGTACAACTCTCATGACAATATTGGTGATTATCTCCCCTGTGAGATCCCTTTCCATCATTTATACAATATCAATTCATAGCACGCTTTCTCGGCGTCATTATGATCGTTGTCCCGAGGAAGAATATTCATTCCCACGAGATTCCACCCCCAAATGATAACCAGCCTCAACATCCACCGCAGAGATCATGATCGATGAGACATGCAAAACAAAATCCCACCCAAGATCTTCGTATCCTTTGTGCACCCGAATCAAGGTTTGACGATTTTGCCTGACAAGCACACGTTTTCCCAATGCAAACATGCAGTCTTAAAATGTCATCTCATTTGCGTCTAATTCATCCACCCACCTCGTCAGACACGATCTTCATTTCATTGATTCCCAGTCTCAGGAAATGTCTGTATACCCAACTAGCCTTTTGGTTCTGAAAGGTTCTTTTCTGCTTCTCAAGTCGTTCCATAAGGGAAACACGCTACACAGGGATGTACCCTGTTTACTTGTTATTTATTTTTGGCAATTCCTCGCTGCAAACACCAGCACACTAGCGCGCACTGGTAGCAAGACTGTTCAAATCGTGTGCGCATTTGCTTCTCCTTCTTCCGTATCCGTTGCTTTGTCGCCATACCCGCAGTCGTCGGGTTCCGCAGCACAAGGTCCAAATTGACAGCTAAGATCCATTTCTTATCACCCGCCGCTTTTTAATCGGATCCTTTTTATTTTCCTTCTTTCAAGTGCGTCAACCATCCCTCAGGGTTCGATATTTATTTCCGGTCATTGTGGGGTTAGATCCCTACATAACAATCTCACCCTCCTTTCATGGATATTCAAGAACTTGTAGACGATAGACAACTGGCTCAGGAAAGGCCATTTGCGTGTAAATGGCCCGAGTGTGGGAAGGTTTACACTCGATTAACCCTTTAATTCATGGCTTACAACAAGGCTTTCAATCGTCGGTCAGATTTGCAACGACATTCCCGTATACATACAAATGACCGTCCATATTCATGCGAGACGTGCAGAAAGGCGTTTATACAGAGGTCAGCCTTGACGGTTCACACTAGGGTTCATACAGGAGAAAGACCCCATCAGTGTGAATGGCTTGGATGCGGCAAGGCATTTAGCGATGTATATTCCTGTCTTTTCCTGCACCAGGTTTGCTCAAATGTAGAGCTCCAGTCTTGCACGCCATAGACGGATTCATACGGGCAACCGACCATATAAATGTGAGTATTCAGGGTGCCCAAAGAGGTTTGGTGCTATTGGAGGAGACCAATTTGATTTCCCTTAGCTTTTGCAGAAAAACAACTATGACCAAACACTATCGGCGTATGCACATTGAGAACAAGCTGGACGAAGAAGATACAAGCTCAGAGAGTTCATCCAAAGCACCGACACCATCGTCCTTGCACACCACACTAGATGAGAATTTAAGGCTCTCACTACCTCGTTCGACAAATCCTCAAGAGCAAAAATATCAGAGTACGCAACCTGTTCCCCAACAATCTCGTCAATATGACTGTTCGCCGATTGCTAGTCATCGCAATCGATCATCCCAACCCCTTCAACGACCCGATCGACCGCGAAATTTTCCAGGCTTCGAATTGGCCCGTCATATACCAACAACCCCACATTATGCGCCTCGCTCTGAAGGGGAAGATGAATACGATCGACAAGAACTGACATATCAACACTACATGCCTCAAAATTTGGCACCTTCTTCTTACTCGCAGTTTGCGCATTATAAGCACATCTCTACCCCACAACACACCCCTTCGGGCTACCACCATCAGGCGCCGATATCACTAAGTCAATATCCCCAAAGCGCGCCTGCTCATATGCTCCCTGCTCCAGATTATTTCTATCCACATACGGCACCTTTCCCTACTCCTGCAGTAAGTCCGGCAGCCAGCCAGTCCTCTCAATACTCTCCTGTTCAACAACCACATGGATACCCGACTGGACCACCTTACTATCTTTCCTCTCACCCCCAACATATCCAATCTCACATACCGGGCGCGCACAATCTTCTTGATCGGGGGCTATATACATTGGCACATTCGGCGGCAGGTACCGCCGAACATGTAAGAGCCTATGTACAGAAAGAATCCGGATGGTGAACAAATATTTTATGAACATTTTTGGTCTATCAATATCTATTCCAATCCTGTTTGTTGGTCGTTCTCTTTTGCGTTTCTTGCATACAATCTAATCCCAATGTGAAATATTAAATTCTGCAATGTGTAATTTGCGCTAATCTACCATCAATATTGACATTTCAAGGTATCAATTGCATCGGATCGTCTTTCCTTTCTTTCACCCAGTTTCGCTGGAACGGCATTATGATGTCATCGTCGATTTGGTCCCCACGGTCTCCATTACCATCACTATAAACCGCGGATATACGAGGTTTCATGCTTCAATACTAATATCCCTTCATTTCATATAGTTCCGATACAATGGCTACTATTCAGGTCCATTAGATTCACTTACTAGATGCTGATTGATAGCTCCATCGAACTCAGCGTCAAAGTGTCGCCTTGTCGACTATACAATCAAGTCTGCAGCTCGTTGAATCTCTTCTTTCAGCCAGCCTAGGGAGTATTACCTTTCTTCGGTAAGCGTTTAGAGCCCACAGTCTCAGTATTTGACATCAATTCAGCGGCATATTTCCAGAAAGCACCTTCTATGACGACAGAATTTCCGACGAGGACTCAGAATCCCATCGAGGGCGGCTCTCGAGCAATTCTGCAAGCTCCACCAGAGTTAAGAAGCTTAAGCGTGGTCATTCTGAGGAGGCAGATCAGTTGCTTGATTATCTGGTACGCAGCTCAAACTTGGGCTACACGTCTCAGGGCCTTCTAGGAGAAAGGCATATATGACGCTATCTACCAAAAATACCTTAAATCGTTTATTCTCGCTATATTTCTGGATCCGAATCGACCCCACGATATTGCCGAAGCATACATTTTCAACTTCAATTATACATGTGAAACGACGATGGAAATCAGGAACTTGGACGGAACGATTGTTCAACCAATCAGTATTGTCAGCGCTAAGCGAAGCCACCAGCTGCTCATGAGACGAATGATTATGATCACACAGAATCTCAATACTTTGCCAGGTAAGGACAGGTTTACGGATGCATCCTTACCCTCAGAATGCCGAAACATAACTTTTAAATTATTCTATACAGAAAATACTCCGACAGATTACCAGCCCCCGGGATTTCGAGATTCCACGAACGAGGAAAAGTTCCTGATGAACTCTACTGACGAACAACAAATACTTCGACTCGCCGGAGGATCAATGAATGCCGGATTTCACAGGTGCAAATCAACTCCTCCCTGAATATTCTGACCTTGCAGCGTTGGAGTAGTCATTTCGACTGTTGAGGAGAGGGACAACTTTCCTGCCGTCAAGGGTATTTTACCTCCGGAAATTGTGAATAGCAACTCGAAGAATGTGGAAGAAGATATCAATCAACCCATAGTTATCGATCAGGATATTGTGGAGAAGAGTTATCTACCAAAATCTGAACTTGTTGCCAAACATACCTTGAAGCGTGATGATCGACACTGGTCTCGTCGTAGTGAAGATTTAATGAGACTCAGAGGAATGGTTTGTGAATTCTAAATAGTGTCAACTATTAACTCCTCAAGTTAAAGGCACCCGGAGATGATCAAGAGCTTCTTGCTACGCAGCCGCTCGTGGACGATGCTACCCCGCCACTTCAACAAATTCAATCACCTCGAGTCCCTCTTTCTATCATCGATGTCAACCAGAGAGCTAGCCTTAACCCTAAGAATATATCCGCAACAGGCTTAGAAGTTGCAGATTCTTTGACTATCCACTCTGCGCCTATGACGCAAATTTTCAAAAAGAATCAGAAGCTCCAGCTTACCTTGGAAAAATCTCGACAATTGATGTCAACCCTGAAAAAGAAAAAACGAAGATTGAGTAAAACTGGAGTTTACTGCGCTTGTCTTGATCCTGCAACAGACGGCGATATGGTATTGTAGATGTACCTGCGCGGCTGATTATGTCGATTCAATGTGAACAGTGCGAGAGCTGGGTTCATGTCTGGTGTTACGGGTATCATTCGGGCGAGGATGAAAGGATCCCCGATCAACACATCTGCTATGATTGTCTCCTCGAAAAATCCGAAGTGAAAACTCTTCACAGCCTTTGTGATTTGGCAGTCTTTCGACGATCTTTGAAAATTCTCTGGGAAGAAGGATTTCCAAAGACTAACAAAGCATTCTCTGATCGACTATGTATGCTTTTTTTTTATTTTGGTGTAGGCTCTGACTGAAGCTTGTGACCTTGAAGTCTTGACTCAAATCCTCAATCGACTCGAAAGGGAGGGGTTCATAGAGAATCAGTACCCTAAAGCTGCTCGGGGAAGCCAATCTAGACGAGTTGCTAAGCCAAATACAAAAGTCATCAAGACTTCCAAAGCTCAACAGAAATTAGACTTTTACTTCGATCCTACCCTGCTTATACATCATTGTGTATTCTTTTGGATTTTCTTTCGGCTGACATATTAGTTTGTCCAAAGACAAATGGAGGAAAGTATTTTAAAGAAAGAATCCATTGCAGTGCCGCGGGAGAGCTATCTCCATACCGACCTCTCTGTACCAGCACCTCCTGAAGCTGGCGGTGACACGACGGAGGACGATGAAGATGATTTATCCCAGGAGCACCCCCCTAGCAAGAAACGAACGCATTCCAATGGATCATTCACTCAGAGGCCAGAGAAAAAAATGAAAAGTAGTCGAGCTGTCCGGGAAGTTCAGGTCATTGACGATGAGAGGGAATATTATTAATCACGAGAAGCATGGGCACTGGGATTGGGTATTTAGTACTTTTTAAATTTCTTTATCTAACGATATTGATATTCATACATTAATTACTAATAAACTACATAATGTCTCCCTTGATTCTAGATGTGGAAAACTGTGAACGGGTGTGTACTCGTGTAGTGCTTCGTTTGCAGAAAAATTAAGGTTGACTCCATCCAGCCCGGCACTATATATGTGAGTACTTGACCGGTCTGGCCTATACTCCGCTGAGCCTTAAAGTCGTATATAGTCGCCGGTGGTTGTTAGTGATAATAACCGTTGGTATTAATATACAGCGTTAAGCCTAGCGTGCTACCCGACGCTGGGTGCTACCTATATCCCGTCCTTGCGCGCCACTGTCCGGTCATCTGACTGGTCCCTGTGGAACATAATCCACATGGTAATCCAGCATCTTGGACTGGGGGGACGCCCACCGTCCTGTATGACTGACTCTGCGGGTGCCGTTTTGTCGGGGTGGTGGGACTTGATAGTGCCCACAATATACTATTTACATCAAGCCTCATCAACCGCCCTACCGTTTCCATCTTTGGTAAGGATATACTTGAGTGTATATCCTTACAAGGTGTGAGGTTGAGAGGCTATTCCCTCAAAAAAGCCAATGGGTTTGGCCCATCCACAACACAGTAGAAAAGCGAATATAAAACCCTGATTATCGGTTCAACCCCTCAGGTTTCTGCGTTTCTTGATATCCAAGGCATTCCTAAACTTTAGGCCAACCCAAAACTGCAGAAATTACAAACCTGTTTGTCTATACTGACGTGCTATTGCAGGTACAGCTTCAAATTCTAACTTCTATTATATTGAGATCGTCTGCCATTCCAACGACCTTGACGGACCTGTGGAAGCACGAGAGTTTTTGTGACAAGTCTGATTTTGGTCTGGGGAGCGGGTTATAGCGATTGCTGTAGCACAGGGTAGGGTGGGCCAGGACGATGCTGAGGCTGAGGACCTTGATAGACCTGGACTCGCAGGTGGAGGCGCCCAAGGAGGAGTCGCAGAAGGGGTAACCGCATCGTCTTTAGGGTTACGGTAACCCTAAAGACGATGACGATGAGGACTGTAGCGCCCTGGATGCCAGAAGAGCATGGTCTGGTAGGACTGGAGCAGATGGCCGTGGCGGGCGAGGATGCCGTGCGTGACGGCGTTCTGCAGGTTGTGGGCAGAGCAACGCAGACAATTGCAAGATGGAGCCACGCCAATCTGTTAATCCAAAACACAGAGAGTTGGTGTATTACTTCTGGGTGCTAGCGCATTTGTAACAGCTTCTCGCATTCCGTATTTCAACCAGGAGATTCTATCGCTTCATATCAAGGAAATATTTATTGCTACCTATTGTAGGCACATTCATTTTTACAATTAACCAATATCAGATTGATGTTTCAAATGACTCATACCAAGATATATTTGCCCTCATATCTGCAGATGATAAGGCTTGGACTTATCTGCGAGCTTTGTACGTATTATCTTCCTCATCTGTTGTGTAGAGACATATGTAGTACTTTGTTGACCAGAGGGACTTTCTTCAGGGTGAGAAGAGTCGGTATAACCACTCAGGGCAGAATTGCTATCATGGGGTTGTTTGAAAAGATCTATTTTTCGTTTCTTCTTTGGAGGCTCGACAGAGATTACAATATTGGGATCTGGAACATTGTAGTCTTGTAGAACTTTTGATAATTTTTCCAACTCTTTGGATACTGGTGGAACATTGAAATCCTGTGTGGTAATCTGTGTATTTCCCACAAGATTTTGTTGTGTTGCAGTAGCAACTATGACAGGAGCGGCTGAGCATATCTTCCTACAATCATAAGCAGTATCCATAAGGAGAGGGCATCACATCGACTTCCGGAAAAGTTGTGGTCGAAGCTTAAGCACAAGCTGGTCATGTACCCATTTCTCTGGATTACTCTTATATTTTGGATCATTGCTGAGTGTTCTATGAACTGCTTCAATAGCATGCTTCGCTTTCTGTTGAAATATATTGGTTGGATCTGATTTAGTAAACTGCCAGATCAATAGGGCCACAGTCACAAAGTGTTACCAAAATCTTTGATGACTTTCTCAACAAGTATTGACGATTCTCAATACTGCGATAGTTGATGTTAGTCGGCGCTTTACTCATGGGATCGCATCTGTCTAATATGGCTGCCACAATATAAAATGCATCTCCATATTCCTTTCTGGCGTAATTGTACTCCTCCCAAGTACACAGACGAATGCCTTCTTTAGGTGGATCATGCCATAGTTTTTTCAACTCGGTTACTGGGTCGAACGCTGGTAGATCATTGGGATCCTGTGTGGTAATCTGTGTATTTCCCACAAGATTTTGGTATGTTGCAGTAGCACCTATGACAGGAGTAGCTGAGTGTATTGTCCTACAATCATAAGCAGTATCCGTAAGGAGAAGGCATTACTGCGGGGGCATAAGCTGGTCATGTACCCATATTAGTGGAACATTGGGATCCTGTGCGGTAACCTGTGTATTTCCCACAAGATTTTGGTGTGTTGCAGTAGTACCTATGACAGGAGTGGCTGAGCGTATCCTCCTACAATCATAAGCAGTATCCATAAGGAGAAGGCACCACCCCGGGGGCGGGTAAAGCTGTGGTCGGAGCTTATGAATATACTGGTTGTTATGTATCCATATTAGTGGAACATTGGGATCCTGTGTGGTAACCTGTGTATTTCCCACAAGATTTTGGTGTGTTGCAGTATCACCTATGACAGGAGTAGCTGAGTGTATCTTCCTACAATCATAAGCAGTATCCATAAGGAGAAGGCATCACCTCGGCGGCGGGTAAAGCTTTGGATGCCCATACTGGTTATATACCCATCCTAGTCGAACATTGGGATCCTGTGTGGTAGCCTGCGTATTTCCCACAACATTTTGGTTTGTTGCAGTAGCATGCATGACATCAAGGATGCCAAAGGCTGTTACTTTTTTGGAAACTTGTGGTTCATTGGGATCCTGTGTGGTAACCTGTGTTTTTCCCACAACATTTTGGTTTGTTGCAGTAGCATGCATGACAGCAAGGATGCCGACGGAAATAATCCTGCAAACATAAGTAGCATCCACGAAGGAAAAGGAAATGCCTCAGAAACAACATGTTGTACTCTGTCTCCTAGATAAACGGATCTTGTCCATTTATAGAGGATAACAGGATGGCGTGTCTCAAATGTGACCCTTCGGGAAGTCTCAGCGAGAAGCCAGAATATGGCTGCAGCTGCCACTGAGCCAAAACGAAGGTGTTGCAAGGATGGTCTTTTCCAAGTGAGATTAAACAATACTATGCAGCCCTTCTCCTCCCATGTCTCGTCCTAACGCCGTCCTACCTGCCTTGTCAGCGCATCTCACCGGCCTCTCCTACCTCGCGTCTCCACCTCTGCTCATATTCGCCCGCTTCTCCATTCTTGCCCGCCCTGCGCAGTGCTCCCAACCATGTCCCGGCTGTCTGAGCAATGCCTTTAGCTATGTCCAGGTCGGCCACGCTCTCCCGACGCCCACCACAAAAGATATCTAGCCAGTTCAATGTTCAAGGCGAACGTCTTTTTTATAGAAAACGCAATTTGCATCCGCATCCTGGGCTACATAATCTGCCCTAGAGAATACAATAACACCTACCAGTTGATTTTTCATGTGTGGAATATAAATTATCCCGAATCAACACAAACTATATTTCCCCAGACAACGTCACGACGCTTTCCCTCAAAGATTTGCATCGCAACACCAGCCAAATCCTCTTTCTTCGTCCTCCCAAAAATACTCCCAGAAGCATCATCCAGAATTTTCACGTTTACAAGATCCATCATACCATTCTGCAGCAATTGCGCTCGAAGCACGATAAAATCATTCGGTAGATACTGCTTGAGAAACTCTTCCATGCCAGATTCATCGGCCATCGGTTCTTTCAAGACCACTCTTATGATAATTTTGGCTGCGGCTTTTTGAATTGCGTAGGATCGGCCGACTCCTACGTGGCCCACTATTACCAGTTTCTGATTCTTGGTCATTAGAGGTATGACTTTCTGGGAATTAGCAAATATCACAGACACAAGACAGGGAGGGAAATACCTTTACAAAAGATAAGTTTGAATATTCTGTATTTGGTTCATCGTATAAAGAGGCAAAAACTCCATCACAGTGTTTTATCGTTTTCTGGATATCTTCTGCGTGCGTCACATCACCGACAACCCATGAAATATTAGTATTGGAGGAAATATCGAATGGTGCATGGGACAGTGATCCCGTTATCAAGGCGGTCACTTGATGGTTACGCTCGATTGCGATTTGAGCGGCTTTGTGGCCTACCGCTTGGTTTACCCCAAATATTGCAAATTTCATTCGTATTGTGGGAGGATACGTTTATCATGCCTATTAAGGAGTAATTCTACACGCTATGTGTCTGGACACTCGACCACGGGGACTTCGGGAAGACGTGAAACTTATGGACTGGGTTATACGCAAGGAAGCTTCTACTTGTTCAACTTTTACCAAAAAGGCTATACTAGGGAGTTTCACTACTTTGAAGTTTGCCAATCTCAAATTGCTTATTTCGAGACCACAGTAACTATACTTTGCCATTTGACCTCACTCCTCTTTCCTTCAAGAATTTCCAACGCAATACCGGCGAGATCCTCTCTCTTCGTCTTCCCGAATACACTTCCATGAGCGTCATCGAGGATCTTCACTTTTCCGAGATCCATGTTCTTGTTATTCAAACGCTGGGCTCGAAGGACAACATAGTTCTTTAGACGCGAGGAAGTAATGTTATTTTCCATGGTTGTCTTATCAACCTGGATTGAAGCCCTTCTAGTTTTGAGGAAAGCTTTTGCAATCAAGTTCTGATTAGCAAAACTTTGACCTACACCAACGTTTCCGATGATTATAAATTTGATGTCAGGCGTCAATAATGGAATGACAGTCTATGCACATCAACAACGCTACACTTGATCGGGCAGTGTACCTTGGTGAAATCAGTATTGATGGTCGTTTTCTTTGAACCTGCACCCAGACAAGCGAATATTCCCTCACAACCTTCGAGAAGTTCGCTCAGGTCTTTCGCCAATGTTGCATCGCCAATTACCCATACGATGTTGGGATGTTTATCGAGCCCCGTAGGTATACGAGAGTTAGAACCACGGACTAGAGCATGAATAAAATGGCCATTGTCTGCTGCGATCTGCGCAAATTTGTGGCCTACTGGGCGAGTAACTCCCAAAACTGCGATACGCATGAAGGGCCGCAATTCCAGCTGCAATGAAAAATCTTCCACTCGTTTTAGTCTCGGTCCCGAATTTATTAATCCTCATCTTAGGTTGAATGATTCGGGATGAGAGAGCCCGGTCGGTCTAATTCACCACTATAAGTTGAATTGCATGATTTGATCTGATTACGAGGGCTCAAGAAGATCACAACCTTTCCTTTCCATCAGTGCGAGAGAGGCTCTAGCCGAGGCACTTCCGATTGCGAATACTTGCTGAACTCAATGCGAGAGAGACTTCAACGTGAAATAACACGTACCCCTACACATATAGAACACTTTTGTTCGGCGTTCGAAGATGGAACATGTCGAACAGATGAGGCTAGAAAAGCTCCGGTGTCCTGGAATCCCAATGTAAAGTGCCACGTATGTGAATGCCAACGCCTTCATACAATTACACACATCCAACATACCAGTTGTTATTTTTGGATCGAAGACGCTATTTACACTTCAAATGATAAGACCCCATAACAGATTTTTGTCGCGCGTCTAAGTACTCAACCAATCAAGAAACTCCGGTGTAAAATAACTCAAGACAAGGGAACAACCTAGATTCTATAAGATACAGTTTGTTTGTAGATGATTTACCAGCTCGAAGACAAGCTCCAACAGCTTCAGTAGCACCAGTTCTAAGATCAAAGACTGAAGCCTTTGCGGCGGCGTGAATCATGGCAAACTCCCCGCTTACTTGATAACAAGCAATAGGAATATCACCGGCCAGCTCTCGAGCTTCTGCAATGATATCGTGGTAAAAGGTCGCAGGTTTAACCATGATGATATCAGCACCTTCATTCAAATCTCTTTTCTAGGCCTAGGTTAAAAAAGGATGAGGGGAGTAGGAACATACTATTGCTCGGCGAGCTAAACCTCTCGCATTTGGCGGTAGTTGATAGCATTTTCTATCGCCAAACGAGGGAGCAGAACCAGCAGCGTCTCGAAATGGTCCATAAAGACACGTTGAGAATTTTGCGGCGTATGCCATGAGAAGACATTTGTTGGCGAGGCCTTCTTTGATCAATGCGGTTTTGATCGCTTTGATTCTCCCGTCCATCATATCGCTGGGTGCAACACAATCTGCACCTGAAGGGCTAAGGATTTTCCGTACAATGGGCAATCACCTGCTTTAGCGTATGCAACTGCGACCTCTGTAATTCGTATCACGCTTTCGATATTTTTTAACGTGCCATCCTCATTCAAAATTCCGCAATGTCCGTGAGATGTATATTCACAAAGGCAAACATCTGCAGCGACAAATAAGCCGGGAAAAGACTTTTTAACAAGTTTGATAGCTTGGATTACAGGTGTATCTGGATGATCGGCCATGCCGCCTTTCTCGTCCTTCTTTGATGGAATGCCAAAGAGGATGATAGAATGAAGGCCTTTGTCGATAAGTGGGGCAAGGAAGCCTTTCAGTTTGTTGAGGCCCCATCTGGGTCATCAAATTTATGTTACACAAGAGGCATACCGTTTCTGATTGGGCATGCTCTGAATCACTTCTTCAGCATCGGGGGACGAGTCTGTAACGAATATGGGATACATCAGGGAAGACTGCTGGTCAATTTGTTATGCAAGTCAGGAAAACATATTTTCTGCAATGTTCTTTCCGCCTGCCACAATCGAGAAGTGGGATGATTATACCTGCCAAAAGTTATCAGGCTCTTTGCAGGTAGCTCCTACCCTCCATGAAGGATGGAAGAGATATCTGTGCCTGGGATGTCGGGCGTCATTTTCTTTTGATGATGAGCAAGCCCAATGACGTTGAGCCCACAAGGCTAGGCACGTGGCGGAAAACGCTGGGCCACTAACAAACAATTTGCTGGAATATATGCATGACTCCAAGACCGCATTGGTCACGTGATATAACGCACAACTCACCATCATTCTGGAATATATAATACACGACAATTCTTTCAGCCGGTAATGCACATGAGGTGGCCGTTTGTTGGCTCTCTGCAAAGCTACGCAATGCCCAGTTTTCTGCTGCTGCACTGTATGGTCCTGACAAGCTGCTGCTGATGCATAATGCATATAGATGCATATATTCTGGGCTCCTCGGTCCTGGGCTCTGTGCTAATATTCACCGGCGGCAGCCCTATTGCATACATCGATGCGCTGTTTATGGCGAGCAGTTCCTGTACTCAGGCCGGCCTCAATGTTGTTGACCTTGTCACGCTCTCTGTGTGGCAACAGGCAAGATTCCTCGCTGCACGCATGCTGATGGCCCGGCAGACTATCATGTACCTCCTGGCTATGGTTACAAACCCCATATTCATCCATTCTACAGTCGTGTTCGTCCGCATATACTGGTTCAAGCGGCGGTTCAAACAGATAGGCAAGCAGCAGGCACACCAGCCTACCATATCTGACTGGATAGTGACCGAGAACTCTCTGCAGCTCTCGCTTCGTCGTAGCAGAAGCAGAACAAAGTCTCGCAGTCGCCTGACCGATGGAGAACACAAGGGCGTGGAAGGCCGAGCAATCCGAGTCCTTTTCAATTCAGGCATAGGAGGGACCTTGACACGGAGTCCAGAAAATACAGAAATTCTTCCCGATCCCATTACCAAAACTGTTGGCGATCAGTTGTGCTCCCTCCAATCGGATCAAACTGTCAAGGATGATGATCTGTGTCGCACAGAAATCCACGTTCCACAGCCTCTCAACACTGAGGTTGCTTCATCCCACAATGGCAATGAGTATATCGCTTCCCTCCTCTCACAAGATCTGAATGGTATTAGCGAAGAATTATCGCCAAAAAATACACCTCCTTTGGAAATCACATTTGGCTATCTTCCCGCTCCAAGAAGAGGCCTGGTTGTTGAAGCAGCCCCAGAAAATCTCAATCACAAGGTTTTCGACCCCTTTGTCGCCCGAGACCTCCAAGACATCACACTAGGTTCGACCTTTCATTCAACATCAGACCTACGTCGCAGTAGAACAGCCGATGTACCTCAATCTCCGCCTGGTCACGACATCAAACGGCGAACGCTTACAATCGAAGGACCATCACAGGCCACTCATCTTCGAATGAGGAAGGCAAATATATTGGAGAAACCCTTCCTTCCAACTTCGACTTTTGACCGAGCTATCGCCAACACGATTCGGCGAAAGCGTGACGGAAGCCCAAACTCTAAAAGGTCTGTCAGAACAACAATGTCCTTGCCGTATCTGTCGTATAACCCAACGATCGGTCGCAATTCTGTATGTCATGAGCGCGTGCTTTACAGGCTTACGATTAGACCTTTGTCGATTTGACTTCGGAACAACTGGATGAACTCAAGGGTATCGAGTATCGTGCTTTAAAGACTTTGGCATGGATTCTAGTCGGTATTCTACATTACCTAGACATTACTGAAGAACCAGCTTACTTTATTGTACTTCATATCTTTGGCCTGGTTTCATATACCGGCTTTATTGTCGGTAGCGCTACCTATGGCCCTGTCGTTGATAAAATCGCTGTTTCTAGAGGCTGGTGGGCCGTGTTTACTTCTGCATCGGCATTCAATGACCTTGGTATCTAGTGCTAGCTGCATTTGACTAATAGTAGGCTTGACAGTAAGGTTTCATCGTACAGTGCAGTTTGACTGATACAAGCTCACTCCGGATTCCTTCATTCCATTCCAACGCGCTTTATTCCCTTTATTTGTAGGTGATTTCCTAATCGTTGCGGGGTATATCCCTTCCATCCATCTCAGAAGCTTATGACGAGGAATACCGGATTTCCTTGCCTTCTTCGTCTGACGATTTGGTGTTTATTCAAGCTATTTCCATATGACTCAATTCATAGAGAGGTATGCTCTCATCTATATAGCAACTCTCTTACTTACTTTCAAGTCTTTTGCGTTTCTTCTCGAGTATGAATGTTCATTGGCCAAATACTGACTCCAAAGTCATCCCCGACGTTGCTTCACCTTGCTCTTTCCTAGCCGGGTAGCTCTTGGAATTACTCACATTCTAATAAGGTAGTCCACCTGGTTACTATTTGGCATTCTCGTAGTTCGTAGTTGCCCCCGTGATTATTCTAATTGGCAGGCGCTAAATGCTTGTGATCTTATTTTATTCATGATCCTCGACGTATGTCATTCGTCAACCTCTTCTGATGTTTAGCTTAGAGATACTGATGTCACCAATATACCTGTAGGCTATCGCATTTCAGTCGGCCTTTTCCAAGCTATATCAACGAGGACAGCTGGGTTTTCGGTCGTCAATCTCTCAATGCTCCATACTGCGATGTTGGTTAGTTTTGTGATGATGATGTACATCAGTGTCTATCCGGGTAATTTTTCAAGTGCTCTCTAGGTTGGACTAATTAACAAGTTGCTATGACTATTAGAAGGTGGTTTCGTATCTCTTTGATGAACTTAGCTGACAATGATTTTGTAGGACAAACGTCTATGAGGAATGCTTTTCATGTGGCAAACCATTCTGACTATTTAGGAACGTTCTCTAGGTATCTACGGCGATGATGAAGATGGCAATATGTCCTTTGTTTGTAAGCAGATTATCTTTATACTACAATTCTAATTCTAGGGACCCATGTTCGAAGACAGTTAGGATTCGACTTGTGGTTTGTTTTCGTGTCTCTCTTTGTCATTTCTATTGTCGAGAATTCAAGCTTGGATAATCCTCGTGACTATGTACATTGTTTTATTTTCAGACAATGCTGATGCCACAGTACTTTAGTGTCTTTGCCATCTTGTTTGAAGTTGTGAGTGCCTAGTAAGTTGGCTTTCTATGACTCCTCTAACAGTGTTTAGTGGAACTGTTGGCTTGAGGTAACATGATGTTTCCGGATACAGATGTTCATGTTTTCAGTTTAGGATATCCAGGAATTAATGCTTCCTTTTCAGCCAAATTTCACACCATTAGTAAGCTTGTCATTATTGTGTCTCAAATTCGTGGTCGCCACAGAGGCATTTGCTCTCTCCTCTTACTCCTTATTAATCAAGTAGGCTTACCGTACAAGATTGATCGAGCAGTAAAATTCTTTTTCTATTGTCTGATCATCTAATCACTCTAGGTCCTTTTGCCGAGCGATCGTCTCGATGAGAAAGAAGAAGAGGATCAGGCGAGGAGGAGAGCGACTCTTTATTCCGCTTAGGCTTTTTGCATGAAATTAGGTCTGTATATTACTTTGGGATTTCAGGGACAGTACATTTTGGCGTTTATTCTGGGATTGGGAGGATGAATTCGTAATAAAATAAAATAGATTTTTACGTTTCTTGAAATTCTTTTTCTGCAGTTTGAAAGAAATGATGAAATCAGGGCGGGTCTTGGGGAGGGTGAAGAGAGCAACCATCAGATGAGAATAATTTCAACCAGACTCGCAGTACAACGACCATATCTAACTTTTATTTTCGTAAACGCGACAATTCTCTTTTTCCTGACAAAGACAAATAATCTATTTAACAAGTAACTCCCCATACAGCCAATCCCGCGAAAAACCAGCCCAAATCGACAATAAATTTGACGTAACTAGCATTTACAATTCCCAAAACAGGAAGTCCAAGGCCCCAGACGGCACATACTATACCCCGATATAATACTAGAATCAAAAGATATGGACTCCATATCCATTTAGCGACCACAAGGCTCGATCCGATGAAGTACAATACCGCCGTGATCCGCCATAGAAATGGTAATATCGGTGACAAGTCAACGAACGGAAGACCGAACAAGTCTGTAAGGTCATGTCTGGGAGATATCAGCGGAGCCAATTCTTCGTCTTCCGGCGTCGGACAGATTGCCAAAAATTGCGTCCACGAGTGTATCGATTCCGTGAAAATAAAACTATTCTCAGTATTGTTACATAGAATGATAAATCACCTCCATGAAAACACATAGATTCCTGTCCAAGATTGGTCTACATAAGTCAATAAAAGGACGATGGTGGACCAGCGAATTAATTCTGTTTCGGCGCCGATAAATATGCAAGCAGAGATACTTTTCAGCAGCGTTGGTTCACTGACCCATTTTGCGAGTAGTAGACGGGGTGTATATGACAAGCCAAAAATCGCTGGACCAATAAAAAGTTGCAAAAGATGTAGTTTGGGCGAATTGAGGTATGGAATAATCAAAATACCCAGATAGATGGATATCAGAAACGGAGATAATTGGAGGTATATCGTTCGTAGTGGTTTTCGTGGGGTCATGCAAAAGTACATTTCGTTTGACGAAGTTTCTTTCATCATAGGGGAACAGGAAAATCAGATCAGGAGGTTGCTCCCCTGCCGGTGTTTATCGATTTTAGTTGTGAGTGGGACCCTGGCGGTTATATAATGACTAGTCACTTGACTATCAAACAAGATCACGATGTTGTTTAACAAAATGGTGCAATATCTTCCACAATCAACATAAATACTTGATAAATATTGAGAGATACAAAAAAGGGAGTATACGGTTCTGGTGATTGTGAGTCATACGACACCGGCACAGTTTATTCCTAATTTGAGGGTAGTTTTGATAATCCTGGGAAACAAGTAGTCGAGCATTATTGCGAAAAGTTTATAACGACACGTTGTCTGGGTAAAGGTAAAAGGCCACCGCGATGATAGCGTACATACTCATCAAGAGGATTCCCTCCAGGTAATTACTCTTGCCATCCTTGTAAAAAGTCAATTGTTGTTCCATATAGAACGCGGGGTACCTGTATTAGGGTTCCTACGATAAAGACGCTAATGAACATGATTGCGGTTTCAAAGGTCTGAAAGTACAGGGACATGGGTTGACCAAGGATCCATCCCAGTACGACAAGAAAAGGAGTCATGAACAAGGCGATTTGCATGGATGAACCAATAGCCACTCCGACGGCTAGATCCATTTTATTGTGAATTGAAACGACAATTGCGGTGACGTGTTCCGCTGCGTTGCCAACAATCGGAATCAGGATTAGACCGACAAAAGTTTTACTCATTCCCGAACGGGTAACCAATGCATCGATGGAGCCTACGAGGTACTCTGCGTCAGCTTTGAACAAGTGTGATAGTTACTTCAGCGCAGACGGCAACTACAACTGTGACCAAGGCGAGAAGGTTTGCTGCTACCCAAGGAGATATGGATGATTCTTGCTGTTCCACTTCTTCTTGAGGCTCGTATAACGCAGTATGTGTTTTCAACTGAAAGACGAGATAACAAACATATACCAAAAGAAGGATTATTGATGTTCCTCGAGATAATATGAGAATTTGCCTCTCTGTATCTAGCTCCTTTGGCACAGAAGCAACGTAAGCAGCGGGGATGAATAGGGATGATGTAGCGACGGCAAGAAGAGAATTCATTGCCTGTGCCACGGTCATATTGAACTGTTGTTCAGGATATTTGATTCCACCTATAAAGAAACACATTCCAAGGACCTGTTGATCAATTGGAATGGGTTTGTAGGGTATACGAGAAGAAGGTTGCTCAAGATCGATCCAAGCATCGATGTTTGCACGATTCGGATTTCACCGCGAGCCAGTGCGACTATTGATCTAGGGGGTTAGTATTTTAAGAGATAAAGGCAATCACATACATGATGAGCTCCACAGCATTTCCAAAACTCGCATTGAGAAGTCCACCAAGTGTTTGCCCGACTTTTGTCGCCAGTTCTTCAGTGGCAAAACTCAAGAGCTTATAACATCAACACGACTATTTAGAAAGAGCAGTACCGAAGCCAAGGGAATAATGGCCAAAAAGTTGAGTGCAAATACAGCTATGGGATTACAGTGGAAGGCGCCCGCGAGAATTCCGAGCGGAACAAAAACCAAAAGCGCGTTGACATAATTGCTTGTCAGGATCACCTTGGTGGAGGCATAGATGCTCGTAAGCAGAATGCGAGAAGCCTTTTGATGGCGAGGTTGCGCTTCGTCGCCGAGGAGTGGAAAGTGGTCGCCGTCTGAGTCGATGACGGCAGAGCTTGACCTGCGGTGAAGAATATCATTGGCCACAAAGCGAGCCTTTGCATTTTTGAGACTGTCTGCAAGAAGATTAGCAACGCGGCAGACTGGACGCGGTACGCATGGCAACACTGGCAGAGGACGCGGAGGTGGTTTGGCGGCTCAAGGAAAATTAGAGATCGCAGCGACGGCCGGGGCCTGGACAAGCAAATAAAAAGGCAATTTCGGCATAAATATACAGCTCCGTTTCAGTACTCCGTACATGTTAAAGTCATATAAAACCCAACGGCCAGACCAGCCCGGATCCAGTTCGGCCCTGATTTCCCGGTCCCCCGACACAATTGTGGCCCGGCGATCGTGATTACGGAGAAAACAGCCGAAGCCGCCTGTCCCACGTCGTGTTGTCGCCGGTCCCGGGCCGGGTTGCTCGGAGGTCGCTTGAAAGGGGGATCGTCACGTGTCACGTGACGCCAGACTAGCGAGCGCCACCCGCCAAGCGAGCGCCACACCCGCCTCGCGTCCACCGATGGGACGGCGCACAGATCCGCTGCAGTGCGCGCCCGTAGATTCTTCCTCGAGCGACAATTCCTCAGACGAGCCCGATGAGTGCAATGCTGAGCCGGAAGGCGACTCCTTCAGAGACACCGCAAGACGGAAGAAACGCAAAGTCGGTCACGACAGCGAACAACATATCTATGGCGTCTTTGGAGAAGATTCAGACGGCGAAAGGAGCGGCTTGGGCAGACATAATATTCGTTACAGGTATGCCATCCGCCCAACCGATCCCTTTGCTGAGCAGGCTAGGAATGTTAATTTCGTTCAACAAGGCGAAAATGAACACAGTGACGAGGATGAACGTCCCTCATTCGCTCACAGTTATTTACTCGGAAAACCCAAAAGTGAAAATTCCGCCTCACCTGCTGGATTAGGTGCTGCTCCAACAAACTCGATCCCTTCTGCTTCATTAACAGCTGCTCATGGGGGACTGCGATTCAACCACTCTATATCGAATGAAGAGTCCGTTGATTCGGAACTTTTTTCAATGCAGGCTACACCCGGTGGCAAGACTGCATTTACGGCTGCTCAGCCCTCGACGACCTCTCAGAAACGAAGGGCACCAGCAAAGGCGCCGCCAAAAGCCGAATTCAACACCGTCGGTTTCGGCGCACGAATGATGGCCAAGATGGGATATGTTTCTGGGACAGGATTAGGTCAGCAAGGACAGGGTATCGTGAATCCCATCGAGACCAAGCTTCGACCCGGGCGCCTTGGTCTCGGTGGTATCAAGGAAAAAACAGAACAGGCAAAAGAAGAAGCTCGGCGCAGAGGCAAAATCGATAGTAGCGATGACGAGGAAAAGAAAAAAGCAAAGAAAAAAGCTTTGAGTTCTGGGACAAGGACGAAAAAAGTAAAGTATAGGACAGTCAGAGAAATTATCCAGGACTCAAAAGGTTTACACGTTCCACTTACCTTGGAAAGGTTGATCGATATGACGGGGAAAGAAGTATCTCCGTCCTCACCTTGTTCAAGGTTAATATCACAGACAAAACTCATCACAGCAGCTTCGGGCGTTTTGACAACTTCTCAAATCGAGCATAATGAATCTCTCAAAATCGCAAACATGGCTCGTCGAGATGTCGAAGCATTTGCCAGTGAATGGAAGCAACTGCAAGACCGTAAATCGTATGTTAAAATGGAAGAATCACGTATCGCCGCCGAGTTAGAACAAGATGAAACCGAAATCAATAAATTGAACGAACTTTTAGAATTAATAGAGGAGCTGAACATCGTTAACGGAGAAGCTGAGGACGCACTGGTTGAAATATCACCTTTACTAGAACAACTGCAGTTCAAGTTTCAAAATGAATCTGAAAACTGGAAGTTGGATGAAGTTACCGTTGCTGCAATATTGCCATACGTGTGTCTCGCTTAACTGACAAAGTATTCATCTCCTAGGTCAAGCAAATCTTGAAAAATTGGGAACCAACGGAAGAATCCTGCCAATTGACGCACCACTTTCATCGTTGGAAGCTGTTATTACAGATACTTAACAAGGCCGATCACGAAGATTCCCTTGCGAAAGCTTCCGTTCCCAAGAAACCTGTACAATCAACCACATATTACGAATCTCTAATCTACTCTCTATGGCTTCCAAAAGTACGAACAGCGATTAATAATGACTGGGACCCTCATGACCCCTCATCCTTGTTATCCCTTCTCGACGCTTGGATTCCCTTACTTCCTGCTTTTATACACGACTCCATTCTAGATAATTTAATACTCCCAAAACTCCACCGAACGGTAAATGATTGGAACCCCCGTACACATCGCACACGCAAAGGCGGTGCTCCACCACCTCATTCTTGGGTATTTCCATGGCTGCCATATCTCGGCGATCGAATGGAAGAAGTCGTTGATGATGTCAAACGCAAATTTGGCCATATATTAGGTTCATGGAACATGGAAAATGGTGTCGTCGAAGGTCTTGATGAATGGAAAGCTATCTTTGGAGAATCTGCCCTTGACGAACTATTGCGAAAACATCTTTTATCAAAACTTGCGGCTGTTTTACGTTCCGATTTTGAAATTAATCCTGCGGATCAGGTTCTTGAACCACTTTCTCTCGTTCTTTTATGGAAGAAATTCTTCCTGGCAAAGACTTTTGGAAGGCTCTTTGAGGTGGAATTTTTCCCAAAGTGGTTGAATATTCTCTATTTATGGTTGACTGCACAGCCTAATTACGAGGAAGTAATGCAGTGGTATCAATTTTGGAAGGGTATGTTTACCCGTGATTTGGGTGATGGCATTGAAGCTGTTGATCGAGGATTTCGACGTGGGTTGGATATGATCAATGAGGCACTGATATTGGGTGACGAAGCTGGAGAAAAGTACAGATATCTCCCATCAAATTTTACTAAACAATGTAGATTACAACCGCCATCATCTCTTGTATCATCAGAATCGGCACATACAAAGCCGAAACCTCCACGACCTAAAGTTGACGAGGAAATTACGTTCAAAGATGTAGTCGAGGAGTTTTGTGCAGAACATAATTTACTGCTTGTTCCTATGCGACAACCGCACAAGGCTACTGGGTTTCCTCTGTTTAGAATCACTGCAAGCGCTAGTGGTACGGGTGGAGTGTTATGTTATCTTCATGAAGACGTTATTTGGGCGCAATTGGAAAGGGATAGATTCAGTCCAGCAGCTCTGGAAGAGGTACTCAAACGGGCGGAGAAATCGTGATGTGGTACATAAGCTCGGCGCCGTATCAACCGACCCCTCCATTCCCCTGACACGATATAAATATATAATAAAAATAAACATAAAGATTTTTCTCCACGATCGACTCTTCAAAAGGATAATGGCAGCTAAACTTTGAATAGAACATTGGGTAGACAAATATATGCGTCACGTATCTTTTTGTAGGTGTCGGATGGGGGAGGGAGGGGGGTGTCGGTTGGTACAACGCCGAGCTTATTTTATTCTTTGGTCTGTAAATTCGGACCATGTACTCGACAATTTTGCATAAAACCTCTGTTCATCCATTCTACTGCGCATTTCTATTACGTTTTGAATTGACTTAATGAGTTACAAGACTTTTTTCACCTAGCTTTCCAAGCTATAAAGATATCGAGGAATTCATTGCAAAATATACTTTCAAATCGTTCCTATGGGCTAGGTCTCTCAATTTTAACATTCGCGACTTTAACCTCCATAACGACAATAGTACCGATATAAAAGCTGATAACTTTTCTTCGTCAAAAATGAATTACATCGATCAGCGCTATAATCCAAAATCTCATTGTAAGCTCCTGATATTTCTAATCTCGTAATTCCACGTTACGAAGACATGAATCTATGTCGCAATTCACTGATCTTGTGTGAAATACACCGAACCTATCATGCGTTATTTCCCGCCTGAAGTGGGACGATCAGCTATCTCGTTTTTCCGAGAGTTTTTCTCTTAATTTGTGGGAAATTCTTCTGTTCGTCACCTGTGTGTGGGAATTACTTAGTTTCATCATCCCTATCAATTATTTTAAACGGTCTTGGTCTTATCGACTCGTGCTCGGTGTGGTGAAAATACATTCAACAGTGGCACAACAAACCTGCTAAAAGGATTAACTGATTACAAATAATCCCATTTTCACTATCACTATCAAGCCAGTTTAAGCAGACTTGGCCTTGTCAACTTGCAATTAGTAGTTAAAGTGGAATTGTGGACTTTGATTCAAAATGAAGCAATGATTCAGCAAATCGACTGATTACAAATCGTTTCATTTCATCATCATTATGAAAATTTGTACTGTCTCGACTCGCTATCACGCACATATAACCAACAGGGAAGCAATAAGCTCGCTTACCGTATAGACTAATTATAAAGGACTTACAACGGAGATAGTTTCGGCTGTCATCGGTCTTACGAGGAAAAATACATATAATTCGAAGCGTAAGGTGAAAGACACCTGATAGGATCAACAGATAACAGAGCTCGACGTTCCTCATTCAGCAAAACCCAGCGATACACCATGTCGGATCATAATTATGAAACGAAAAGACTACCAGTGCGATATGATGCCGAACCAGTCGATACCACCATACTTGGAGAATCTATCAGGTTTCCTTTTTCTGGCTTAACTTGCTTCAATCGCTTTTGCAAAGCTCCAATGGCCGTATGTTTGAAGCCTGGAAAATTCCGTTTATCTTGAAGGAAGAGCTCACTACTTGGTATCCTTCATCCATAGATGAGAAAAAACGAGGAGTTCCAACTACAGAGTTTGTTCGATTATATGAACGTGT
>LXFE01000824.1:0-13389 GCA_001929475.1 Neolecta irregularis DAH-3 | reverse complement strand
TCTGCAGACCATCGCGATGTGCCGCTCCAAAGCCTTTATACCTTGGTGCTTTGTATCCTACTGATGAAGCAGTTAATGAGGGGACAAATTTTTAATGACCTTGAATTCGTTCTGTACCATGCTGCAAGATATATTACTCATATCTTCTTTATCAAACTATTTCATCGTCCTCCATAATCGTGCAATTAACTACCAGAACATCCTATTACCTACCAGGCTATCCGAGCAAGAAAGCCCTCTGGCCAAGTCCGAACAGCTAATTTCCTCGCCTCATCAATACACAATAATCCCATTCCAAACCCAACAGGAAGAAAGAAATGTTCAACAGGGATTTTAGTGGAACCAATGACATTCTGAAAAGTAGGGATGTAACAAAAGAAAAACACTAATAATATAAGCCAGGCGTTGCAATGATGAGATATACCAACGCAAAGTGCAAAGAGCATAGCAAGGAATATCCATCGATTTTGCGTTCGCTTGTTGAAGATAGGTGGCTGTTGCAGGATAGAAAGTCTTCTTGTCCTAGTTGCAAGAAGGTTGAAGAATTGCATGATGACCTAAAATATCAGTATATACGTGATGATAAAAGGCCTTGTACTAAATTGGAGAAGTATATGCTGGAAGCTGTTGCAACGACGGCATTTACACGATCATTTGTTATACCATCAGGATAATTTCCGAACTGAAGCCACATAGCACCGAACGGAACACCGTTCCTCTGCATGTACCAGAAGGCCATAGCCATAGAGCATGTACATTCAATGAGTCCAATAAATCCAACAGCTTGGAACAAGAGTCGTTTATTGGCCAATCTATCTTTGTGGATATTCCGAGGTGGTCGAGTGAGAAGATCACTTTCCGGTTTTTCAAAGACCATTGTCATTGCACCAACGGCATCTGTAAGACAGCAGATAACTATCATGAGGAAGGACGATAAGATTTGAGGAAGACCGAAGAGAACGCTGAATAACACAGGGAAAAGTTCAGAGAATGCTCCTAGGGAATCGTTAGCCGTACCACAAACAAATTCAATACCAGCAGGTAGCAAATAGATTACGGTCTTTTGAAGATTATCAAATGCGAGCCTTCCGTATTCGATAGCCGTGATTATTGCTGAAAAAGAATCCAAAAGAACGATATCTGCAGCTTCGATAGCCACCTCACTACCATTTCCAATGGCAACTCCAATATCCGCAGCCTTTAGAGAAGGAGCATCATTGACCCCATCTCCTGTCATACCAACAACGCATTCTCGTTTCTGGAATTCTTTGACAATACGGAGCTTCTGATCGGGTGTGGTTCGAGCAAATACGATTTCTTCATAAGCGCAAAGTTGTTCCCACTGGTAGTCGTTCAAGGTAATGAGATCACTTCCAGATAAAACAATAGCTACTGGAGGCAAATGAGCTTCCCTAGAATAGGGCGTGATTTCTACTTTCTCCTCAATTCCCCGGTTCAAATGTGAGAGATTGTGAATACTCTTCGGATCAACAGTGATAATACCACTCTGACAAGCTATAGAAGCAGCAGTAACAGCGAAGTCACCCGTGACCTAACTTGTGAGTTGTAGTCGCTAATTGAATCTTTACCATAAAGAAACGGATACCGGCGGATCGACAAGTTGCAACGACTTCGGGGATATCATCTTTCAGTGGATCAACAATACCTACCATTCCAACGACTGTCAAATCTTGGAAAGCAAGATTGAGAACAGCGTCAGCATAGGCAGTTCCACCGACTTCAAGATCCGGTGATATATCCGTCTCTTTCAGGATTCGGCGAGCAAGAAGTAAAACCCGCAGCCCGTTCGAAGCCCATCCAAGTTGTATATCTGAGAGAGTGGTAATCCTTTCCTCTGTGAGGGGAACGACTTCGTCGTTGGGTAACAGGACACTCGAGCAGCGCTTGATCAAAATATCTGGAGCGCCTTTAATGAATAATATAGATCCTTGGGAGCCGTCGAACGAGGCACGTTCCGATGCACTAATGACACCCTCCGAAATTGAATCAGAAGACTTGAATGGCTTGACGATTCGTAACATAAACTTGTTTTTCGAATTAAACGGAATTTCGTAAACTTTTTTCCAAGCAGCATGCATTTCGTCAACTTTTCCGAGTTCTTCGGCAAAACGGAGAACAGCACAATCCGTAGCATCCCCATTGATTTTGCGTTGGGCGAGAGGAAAGTTAACTGTAGTAGCATCAAATGTAGCAGCACAACAAAGACTGGCCACGGCATGGAGTTGACTTAACGCAGAGCCCGGATTCGTAGGGCTGGCTCGATGAAGTATAATATTTTCATGAGCCTCTCGAGGAGTTGTTTCTTGAACAAAGATACACGCTGTTGTGACTGACATTTGGTTCTTAGTCAGGGTTCCGGTTTTATCTGAACAGAGCACGTTGACGGCACCAAGAGTTTCTACCACAGATAGTGATTTACACAAAACCATGGATTTTTTCATGGTTCGTGCAATAATAGTCAGAGTAGTAGTCACGGCAATCGGAAGGCCTAACTGTTAATCTCCATCATCGTTCAGGCGATACCTTCGGGAACGAATGCAACAAGGACACTGACAACATCAACAATCAAAATACTAGTCGTAATCCATGTCGGATGACTCCTTCGAAGCCATGAACCCCATATGATAAGGACCAGGACGCAGGTTAAGAGGGCAAGTGTCACGATAATCGAAACAAAACGGAATATTTCCCGTTGCAAAGTCGTCATCCCTCTCTTGTCACTGGAAGAGAGTTTGGCAATTCGACCGAATACAGTCCGATCTCCTGTTTGAATGACGATACCCGTAGCAGACCCGCCGACGCAATGTGTACCTTGGAGAGCAACATTGCCAGTCTAACGAGTCAAACTGAATGCGACCACTAGTCTTTACTTCGAGGAAATTCTTGTCTGTATAATTGCGAGTCCCGGACACAGGATCAGCCTCGCCTTACCTGGTTAAAACCCCAATAAAACACTCTATTCAAATACCTGTGAGAACTGAGCGATCAAATTTGACTTCTCCGCAAATTTCACTGAGTCGAATATCCGCGGGGACCTTGACACCCATTTTTAGCAAAACAATATCTCCGGGAACTAAGTCTCGAGATGGTACTTTGGTTTCTGTGCCATCTCGGACAACTATTGTGTCACTAGGCAACATCCCACTTATCGAAGCCATGACTTGTGACGTGCTCCAGTCCTGTATAATCAGTACCAAATGCAGATAGCCCAAAAACAACATACCTGCCATGCATTGAAAGAAGCCTGGACGATTTCAACCACGAGAAGTACGATAGCAAGAGCGAGATTGGCAGACGCTGGAGGATCTCCCAAAGGTTTCCATGATATGAAAACCAATATACAGGCAATAATAAGGATGGAGCCGAAACCACCAAAAACGTAGCCAAAGAGTTTCTGGAAAACCCTTGAAGGAGGTGGCGAAAGAACATTGGGTCCCTCCAGAGTAAGTTTTCTCGCCACTTGTTCCGGACTAAGGCCTTGCTGGATACTGGTCGAAAAGCGGGTTGAGAGTTCTTGAATTGAAACGAGATGAAAATCGAGATCAGAAAGTGCTGAATGTTAGACAGTTTGACAAGCTGGCATACCTCCAACAACGCCCTTTTTCTCTGATTTGTGGCCTCTTTCCTCTCGTTCATTGGTCTCGTGAATTCCAATTGAAACAGTCCTGAATCCAATAGGAAGGGTCGTTGTAGGCTCGATGCTTCGTCTACGAAACGATGCTCGTTCAGAGATCGCAAACCCATCTTCACTTCGGGTGGTCGCAAAAGTCGAAACGCTTGATATCCTTCGCACCAGATTTGTTTCAAACTGCACAGAATTTGACTGGACACGATCAAAAGTGATTGCACGCGGGAACGACTTTTCTGGATCTTTCATGATTGTTGACAGAAAAGATACGGGTAGCGCCCAGACTACTTATGGTAATTCGGTACCAGTAAAGGACACAGGAGGCGCTAACCCTGTTCCTAAAGCGAATACACGATATTTATCAATAAGGGGAATAGAATGAGGAAAGAGGCGGTGAGACATTTTCCAGTTTGGCGAACGCCAGGCCTAGCCAATAATAGGGGCCAACGAATGGAATCTCCGTGATATTCAGCTATCTTAACCAAGGACAGCTAGATGCAGGAATTCCTGTTTTCTTTCAACAGGGATAACTAGTGGCCAGTTTGCCATAGGCAATATTCGATGACCTTCCAAAAAAGCGAACCATTCCATCATCAAGGAGTTTGTCAACTCCGTCATCAACTTGAGCATGGAGGCTCAAACATCCTCAAATTCCTCATCTTCGTCACTATCCTCCTCGACTTTAATGCGTTTGGCGGTGGGTTCTCCTTGCGATCCGTCTTCGCTCTCGCGTTTTCCGTTCCCTAGACCAGCGTAGAAAGTTTTAATCGCTGCAATTTAAGCCTGAAGGCTACAAACAAATAGATCATACCCTCGTCGTCAACTATTTTTGCCGACTTGTCATCTACAATAGTTTCCTGCTGTGAGTGGTGTTGTTGGCCCATATCTTGGCTTTGCTTCCCGGCATATGTAAGATCCCCGGAAATGGTGCTCTGTGTATGCCAAACAGGAAGTTGATTTGACTGTGCAAGGGCCTCTTTTCTGATCTTCTCTTCTGCGGTCTCATCGCCAGGCGCACGAGAAACGAAATCGATGGCCACCTGCGAAGACGTAGTCGTTAAATTTGCGGTAGGTGTAGCTGATCCGGGGGGCATGTGAGGAAAGCCATCGGATATTGATTCCACATGAGCAGGAGGCACTGCTTCTGCATGGGCTTTGGTGAAGTCAGTTCTTTGATATCAGTTAGTATCTAAAGGATGTAACATACACAGGAACTACCACTTCATCGATACTCTTCAATAACTCAATCACTCTGACCAGTTGTTCGTTGAAATTTGAGAAAGTTGTTTGGCTTCGTTTGGATTCTTCGCTTTCGGCTTCAGGTTCTAAAGGAATTTGACATAACTCGCATTGGAAGATCATGAATTCGTCGACATGCATCATTGCTTCCACGGCTGTATATTTCCGAGAACATCTTGGGCAATGATATCCCTTCATTTCGGCTTGCTCATCCATGAATACCTGTTGAAAAGTTTGTAATTAGATACCTTTGTCATCTCCTCCTCTATTCGCTTTTGTAACCGGTACATTTTGAATTTGATCGCATCGACAGCGACTTGATAGTCGATAAAATACCAAGTCTTATTATATGTCCTGTGATGCTCGCTCTTCCCTTCAACCTTTGTATGCCTAGACATCAACACGACTGCAACCACAACACACACATCGTAAGTAAACGATCCTCCCTTAGCTTTCCACATATTTTCTGTACCTCCTTTGGCTGCAAAGAGGTCATAACAGCAAAGTCTTCATCTCGCAAACTATATCATTTAGCTTTCTGATTTTTCAACTCAGTGGGTTTACGCCGAGTGGCGGATCAGCGCTTCGAGTATAATGACATGCTTCGTCTCATAGAATGCGCGAACTACATGTCGAAGTAGAGAACGGACGAGATCCATCGCCATGGTAACTGCCCGGGATTGCTCCAAGGTGGTGGAACAGTCAGAGCCACAATCTGTGGCGAACCTCACAGTATATGTACAAATCGCCACGGTCGGTGGTACAGGATGTCTGTGTTTCCTCCTGATATGATCGAGAGGTTTCCGGCTTTATCATCAAAAAACCTCTTCTGTGTGCAAGTTCACGATGCAACTAGGCTGCATTTCGATTTACGTTTACAATTAGACGGAACAACGTTCTCATGGGTAACCTACATAGTGGTTGCGATAAACTCATTCTTGCTCAGGCCATTCCAAAAGGTATGAGAATGTTACAGCCAGGGGAGCGCAGGCTCGCCGTGCAGGTCAATCCGCATCCTCTCGATTACACTACATTCGAAGGCGTGATACCCAAGGGCTCGTATGGAGCTGGTGCTGTTCTCTTGTTTGACATTGGACACTATCAAATTCACGAGAGAGACCAGGACTACCAGACCAGTGAATCTGAATCTTCGGTAGTGGAAGAAGTGGACAAAATCCATGAAGATCGTCTTCGGAAAGGGATCGCATCTGGAAAACTTACAATAACATTGCGAGGCGAACATCTTAAAGACGTGACATTCAAGCTCATCCTCCCGGAAAATAAGAGATATGATTTGAAAAAGGACTGGATACTGCTTGGACTAAAAGACGCTGTGAATGACGAGATCGCTGAGATCCGGAGTGTGAGAACCGGACGAAATCTGATGGAAGTTTGGCAAGGCACATCAAAGCCTACGTAACCATTCCATCTCATAAGCAGGAGATGGCTTGGGGAAGTTTCTGCTGCCTATCTTCGCGAAAGAGCGTGACAGAGGCTTGAGCTGACCCTCAATCCACATTTGATCAATGTATCAGGAATACATTCAACATGAATTTATAATCAGATCAGAGAGAACTATTCGGAAAATATAACCTTTTTGTCTAGATTATAATACCCACTATTTGTCAAAGGTACTTCTTACTGCTGGCTTTTTGCTTCGATCTGAGAGTTCGATATATAGCGAATATTATCAACTGAGCCAAAAACAGAACCCCCAGCGCTTTGAAAAGATTCGGGGTGGCTTCAGCAACGTGACTTGAGAGATGCTTGGGGAGGACCGATATAAGATGGTCAGCTCCTTCCGCCAATCGTCTTTCAAGGAGTGACATAGACTGGCCAAGATTTTCCATTCTATCGGCAATCCTCGAACCTTCAACATGGCTAACTGAAGTATGCTGATCTATACGTTGGATTCGAAGGGCAAGTTCTGAAATAGATCGATCGATTTGTTCAAGTTTTGAAAGACTTTGGGTGATGCTGACCACTTGCTGTTTAAGAGCACTAAGATCTTGCTTAAGAGAATTTAAATCCTCGTACTGCATGGCGTAAGTTTATGTAAGCAAAGAAGAGCAACTTACACTCATTCTGATATCTTGTCCTTGGTATTTAGAATCTGGATGTAGTTGTTTGCTAGCTCCAGCTTCGTCAGCTCTAACGGCTGGGGTGACAGATATGCTGTAAAGTTCGTGTGTGTCGGGGAGGTCAGCGGATGCGGCCTATTTAAGAAATCAGAGAAGATCATCCGCCACATACAGAAATGCCGAAATAGTATCCCACGGGTAGGACGACCTGATTTGTTTCAAAACACAATTTACCGTCTACTTCGACCTATACACCTTAACATTGTTGTAGCCAAGAAGGACTGACCCGAAGAGAATGTTCAACATGCTGAACTTTGATTATTTGACGACCACGATTTCGATAACTTAACGCACAACTGCTAAATGCTTGCAAAGATGACTGGCTTAATTTCGTATATTCGATAGATCCATCGTTCAAATGCCCGTTGAGAATGCTCTGAAATTTCAATAAAAACTAGGGGGCGTAATACCCGGCCATTACTTGAAGATTCGATAAATAATCCCAGGCCATCCCACTTATCTTGGTTTCCATACACCAGCCCACCTTTCCCTCTTTCTGAGGTGTACCAGAGGGCAATCCCTTTACCTCCACCATATTCTGGACCGTCGACTTTGATTTCGTACTCAGCAACCCATCCCTATGATGTATCAGTCTATGTTGTGTAGTAATCGATTGACCTCGTGCGGATTGCTCAGCTTTGCCCATAGCGCACCTACGTGGCTTTTATACGCTGATAAGATTGCGCGATCGCTATAAACCTGAACGGATCCGTCTAAATCAAACATTAACCGACAGGCGCCCTCGTCTTGGAAAGCATGACGTACACTGGTCCCAAGCGTTGAGATCATGGAAATCCGTTAATGACAGTCGGGGATCTCCTGCGATAACGAATGTCAATGCTGAAGAAAGAAGTAGCGAAGTAAGGCGCATCGCATATGGGTAAAGTAGGGGCATATAATGGTCAATATGCACCAGGATGTAGCGACAGTGTGGTTTCGTTTCTTTCTGATATGCACTAGCTGCTTCACAATGATTCCGTTAGCTGTAACAAAGCAGGACTGAATTAAATATATAGATAATATTATCTTATATTGTCCATATATTTACTCCTCGGCGCCCAGTTTTGAGTTTCGTACGCGGTCGTGCAAATTTGAATTGGCTTTGTTTACAGTTTCCCGCTTGGGGGTAAAGGCTGACCCTCTTGGAAAACAAATTGGGATCAAACTTACCCTACCGAAAATCTAGGCCTGTCACGCTTTATTGATAAGAGACCATCACAACAATCACCACGATTATATGATGAATGGAACAAGCAAGATCGCAATGCTCGACCCTTCTGAGCAAATTGAGTCCCATAATCCCATGAATCCAAGTACCATTGGCTATAGAAACACTCCTCTGCACCCTAAGCTTTCAGTGGACACTGACGTCAATCCAAGTTTTAGAAAGCATAACATACCGTCGCCATTGCTGGATAAAGGTGGCCAATCCAAGGTTCATCAATTACAGTCCTCCTTCCCGAAAAAATCGGACGTGAGGAGTTTCTGGCAGGCCAAGGAAACCTCGTCGTCCGACGAGACTTTATATTTTACTACAGGCTCGTCATCGCCTATTAAGAAAAGTACACCTTTAGAACTTCTGGCCGGGAAATCTCCAGTGAGAACCTCTATTTTTGCCAGCCAGGACATCAATGGACCAAATTCGCCAATTAAACGAGCGTCCTCTAAAAGTTCAGCAGTATCGAGTTCGCCTTTTCTCCAACAGCATCGACGTCAACAATCAGTGACACGTATTCCGATCCCTGTACCCCAACCCAAGAATACCTCGCCCCGAACCTCCTTAACACCTGAACGCAAATTTGGGCTTGGAGACACCTCTACTGCAGATAATCCTTTGCCAGAACGGACATTTTCTCCTAAATCATCATTGATTAGCAACCTTCAGAGTCCGTCGTCTCCTGGTGCAGACTCAGACGGTAGTCAAGCAACTCCACGTCGTAAGCGAAAAACAGTCAAATTTGACGACGCCGCTCCTCAAATTCTGCATTTCGAGCGGGAAAGCACGCAGTCGCCTTATAGTGCCTCTAGCTTTGATTTTGCAGGCATGTACGGTTCTGAGGATGAAAGCGAGGGAAATTCAAGCATTCGTGAAAGTCCAGGTCTGGTAGAGGATTGGGCATATTCCAATCCCGCCGGCGCCAAACATGGAGGACTTCCAGACCCTTTTCAACTTCCTTCTCCAACCTCCTCTAGGGGAGGTCGACCATTACCACAGGTCCCAGGCAGCGCGAGCCCAAGTTCTGCGAGAACTTTGCCGACACTTCCCGCACTTGTTTCCAGCCCGACTTCTAAAGAAGCATTAGTCGAGAAACTGCGAGAGTTGAGGCGGAAGGCAAGCGAGATGGATGTTGCAGCAAAGAAAAAATCGAAGAGTCCAGAGAGTTCAAGTGCGCCCGAGCCAGTTGTCAAAGTTCCTGAACCTATGCCGGACCCTGACAGTCAAGCCAAACCTGATCTCAAAGAAATTGAGAAACCTCGGAGTTCTTCCTATGATGATCTTGGGATCTCGATAAACGGTGATACCACATATACTGGCGAAGGGTTTAGCCCAGTGGCACTTGAAACAGAGAAACTGCCTATTTTCCCCACCGCGAGTTCGTCTGAAAGTGATACCTACTTTTATAAACTGGCTCGTTCATCAACTCACAAGGATCTTGCCCAGGAAGTTAAAGAGGAATCTCAAATCGATCAAAATACTTCACCGAGCTTCAAAAACGATCTTACTAGCACATCGGGTCTCGGCGAAGTTTATGAGATCAAAGAAGAGCTTTCAGAAGATACCTATACTTCTTCACCGCCAACGGTCGATAATGCCTCAATTGATACAGTATCTCCAAACGTCGCATTGATTACATCGTTCCCTCCAACTCCAGACCTCGCAGAGAATTTGAACGATGAGACCGAAGATGATTCAATCGCTGATGCATCTCGCCCTCATATGCCGGAGTACATTGCGACAGTCTCCCCGCTTATGTTGCCCGAATTTGGCGCCCTTGGCGATATTGATTTGGGATTGTCAGGATACATGTCGTCTCCAACGACAATTTCAAAAAACTCTGATGCTCAAACAACACATCCAAAACTTGTTCAGACGAATCTAGCGTCTTCCGAGCACAAATCCTTGGCTCATGCAGTCTTCCGGCCATCTACTCCAGAGTCTCAGATGAAAACCGATTTCAATGACGGCGAGAATGAAGACACACTCAATAAATGTTCTCCTGAAGTCTCCCCTGAGCGGGCAACGGTCAAAGGTCGCGGACTAAAGATCCGTCCCTCGTTAACGCCTGCGGATGCTGCTACAATTGCAGCCAAACGCCGTAAAGTCAGCGGTGAATCACATATAGAAAACAAGGATGAAGTAAACATCGAGGCACCAACTACCATCGGTTTTGGAGATGATTCGAAACCCGATTCTGCTGCTAATGAGGAAGACGAAAAACCAATGATGGTTATGACGAAAACAATTGAGTTACCTCGATTGGAGATCAAACTCCCTCGACCATCCGACACTGGTTTTTCTGATATTGGGCAAGCTTTCGAGAGAGTAATCGAAGGTCAGAAGGTTTGCTCCCGAAACGAATATATGTTAATTTATAGCGTGGTTATTTAATGAGACAGAATACGAACATCGTTCACGCGTCGAGCGATAAAGATCTCAGTCATTATCGTCACGACAGCGCCAATGTCGAATCAGTCTCCTCATCCCCGGATAAGAACTTGTCGCCAAGAGTAACAGACTTTTCTTTATGAAACGCTCATCTCTAGGTTACTGAACTTGATGTGCCGCCAGCACCTTCAAAGAACAAATCCCTAGCGGACAAGAGCAACCAAAAGAGAAGTTCGACCTCAAAGAAGACACAAATCAGAGAGCTAGGCGAAATTGCCATTAAGAAAGTTAACGAGAAATTCGCTGATTGTGGGAGATTATTCGTTCGTGTTCTTCGAGTGAAAGATTTGGATCTCAAATTACCTCTAGGCACATCCTTCTTTATATTGGATATGCTGACTGAGAAGATCGAGATATGTATTTCAGCTGTACATTGGACAACGGTGTTCATTGCATTCAAACAGCCTACAACAAACTCGAACATATCTCGGAGATATGTCAAGAATTCGAGCTGTAAGTAGGAATGCTTTCTCGTAACTGAAAATCTAGACTTGCGTTGGATGACCTCGAATTTATGCTGACATTACAAGTAAAAGTTGAAAAACAACCCGTTTTACCGATCTCACCTTCCAAATCGAAACAAAGTGCTTTCAGTCGTGTATTTTCCTCACCCAAGAAAACGAAGAAACTTCAAGAACAAGAAGCGGCCGCTATACAACATCAACAACCGCTCCATGGGATTGTCGGGAATGATGGAAGCTTTGCTCGAGTGTATGTGTCCCTTGATACCTACAAAGATTCAGCGTTTGGTCGGCCTTATAGTACGGAGGTTACTTTGATGAATGAGTGGGCTACAGATGTTGAAATTCAATATGGCTGTAAACCTAAACTGCCTCTTAAGATTACGAGAAGACGGCCTTATAAGATTGGCAAGCTCGATCTCCAGATGCTTTATATGCCACCTGCGCCAAGGAAGGTACTCTTATGATAATAGAGGAACTTAGCGCTGATCTTCAGACTCCACCTCCGCGAAGTTTGGCAGCTTGTATAAAAGAAATGCAAACTACCGAATGGTATAGCCAACTGCTATGCGAAGGCCATCTATCCCAACAAGGGGGTGATTGCTCGGTATCCATTCATTGTACTGAACATTATTTGATATCAGACATGGAGAAGGAGATACTTCAAACTTGTTGGCCCCAAACTCTATGCGTTCCATGAAGCCTCTCGAACTTTACGTGCAGCAATTTCTCTAACCAAAGCAACCGGTTTATATGATGACAAAAATCGTCTAGCTCAGGCAGAAGGATCTCGTCGTACTTCAGCATTCGCAGAGCAAGAAGAAGGTTATATGTATGTTGAAGAAGGTTTCCGAATCCGTTTCTTTGATGGAGAGGTCATCGATTTCTATGCTGAATCTGAAGCAGACAAAGAGCGATGGATGAAAGCTCTCGGTCAAATCATATGTTATGGAAAAATACCCGAAAAGGCTGCTTGGGCAGAAATTGTCTTGCAAAGAGAGGCGAGATTACTGAATAACAGTCGATGTCCTAGATTAACCAAAAGAGACCGTTAGCATTGGTATTTCTTTTCTCCTTCAAGCGTTTCTTGGTCATCTCCACAGGGTATTGGTCTTCCGTTTTTGTTTTATTATCCTTGTAAGGATTCAATATTGATAAATGGATTCTGTATAATTGATATTGACTTCACATTATATCACGTCAGTGTCAATATTGTGGTGAACACGTCTGAAAACCCATCAAAGCGTACCATTGGACTTTACATAGTCCTGATTCTACCTACTAGGAAAGAGAACTGCTTGCCTACCTAATCTTCCTTTAAGAGGGCTTTCCTAAACAAATAGTCTTTATCCTGGTTGGTCGAAACTTAGGCTTGGTCAACCAATCAACTGAAATAGGGTTGACATTGGATTTGATGAGGTCCATCAGTTCTTCATTCCCAGGTGTGTCCACCTAGCATTTGATTACATCCCTCTGCGGGAAATATACCATCACTCCAATGACTCCAACACGTCTCAGGCCAGTTGCTCTAGCAAGTCTCTCCTCTGCACCTCTTGGTAGTGATATTAACCGTATCTCACATGTTTCGTCACTGGCAATACCGCATAAGGTTGGAAAATGACCCCACATATGACTTGATAACATATCTCCTCTGCAGACAAATACAGATGATAATTTTTTTCTTTTGTCCTCGTTCGTCTCGTCATTTCCTGTAAGATATGACGGAAAAGTGCATGGTATTTTTCGAAAACTCTGTGATTCAAGTCGACGTGTTGTTTCATTCAACCCGAGTGAGAGAAAATTCTCCAGAGCTGGCGGCGATCGAGATATTTGATCTTTTGGAAAAAGATGATAGGTTGATAGTGGCAGCAATAATCTTGTTTTAGGTAAGTCACAATTAGAGGTGTTACGATACTAGAAGATCGAGAATTTTCTCCATGTTAACTAGGTCGATTTCTGGCCTAGATAATGAGCACATTCGTAAGTTTGTAAATGTCTAAACCAATGAACAGTATAAGGATTGTCTAAAATATTTTTGAATATCATCTTGTTACGCCTCTCATTGGATTTGATTGAGTTACTAGCAGCTTTTTTGGTGTCAAGTTTTGGCATTTACAAGCGAGGAGTATGTATGACGTCTGCACAGACAACTTCGAGTAACCTTCAAGTAAGCTCAACACCGATTTAAGCGACACCCCCCTTTACGCGACACCTCGCCAAAAAAAAACGTAA
>LXFE01000817.1:0-15797 GCA_001929475.1 Neolecta irregularis DAH-3 | reverse complement strand
CCCTGGTCCGATGCGCTGATGTCGGGAGACGAGTAACATTGCCAAAGACCACAAGCCACCAATGACCGGATGGGGGTGTTGCCAGTATTGCAAGTGGACCAAGGACTTAATCCTGCTCATGGACTGGACTAGGGAAAAAGCCAGGTCCATCGGGCCCAGCCAGGTGGACCGTATCACGTGATATTAACTAGTAAGGATTTACCCCGTTTTGAAAATAGTTCTCAAACCCACTGTTGTGGACAGGCCAAGCCAGGAATATGATAAAAAGCAAGTCAGGCGGCTGAGACAGGCGGACAATGGGAGCGTCCTAGGCAAGTGTTGCGGATGGACCATGGACTTAGCCCATGGACGAAGTCTGTTTACTTCTGCCATTAATCTTGCTATGACCGTTATTGAGTACTATAGCCAAATACAATTTTTAGAGACAACAGCTTGACAACTCACTAATTTCAGCAGTCTGTAAATCAAAGGTAAAAAGAATATCACAGCCATAAGGAAACAAAAAGTATATCTTGAATATTTAATATGAATCTATGTTAATGGACTCCGTCAACGCGCGACAAGTAATGACAAAGATAAACGAGAAACTCGGACATAAATGCATAGACACGTATTTTAGGCAATATGTCGACTCATCTTTTCATCAGTTAGTACCAAAAAGGATTCGCCAGTAATTTCCTTCTCGAATGGTCGAGGAGTAGGATTGAAGCCTGTCTCGGTGGTCCAGGTGAGGGGTGATCTATCTTCAGTTGCGGTTTCAGAATAACTAATTGTTGGGCTGACCAATCCTTGTGGAACCAGCTCACGCTCATCAGGCATACGAAGAGACAAGGACAGGCGAGATTTACCTCCCATAAAGTCTTCCCGGCGGTCAGAATCTCCGAGATATAGATTTCGATTCTTAACCAATTCGTCCAGCTGTGTCTCAGGATCCTTCATTCGTCAATAGAAGGAAACAGGATCATGTACCCATTCTGCTGGAGAAGGAATTCCCTCGGCAGAAGGAAAGTCTGGAGTTTGAAGGGTAGGTATGACTCTTTCAATGATTTCGGTGTGTTCATTGAGGACCAGAGGTTCAGCAGCATCAATCCTCTCTGCGATACTATCAGAATATGATTTGATGGAAGCATGATTATCCCACCTATATTTCAACACATGAAACTCAGGGAATTATTACGAGTTGTGCACTCCATAAGATCCTAATCGTTCGGAAGATGTAATATATCCGAGCTCTCGTTCCCGTTGCACTGCTTCGGCTTCTGCTATGATAAATTCCGAAGATTCGTGCTCCTCATCACCAGGGAAGATACGAGTAGCTGGTCTTTGATTCGTTTCCCAAGGAAAAATAGTTCTTGGAATCGGTTCACTGAATTTTGGAAATGTGTATCGCACGTTCTGTGGAGGCAAGTGAACTGGAGGAGGTATAAAAGTGGCTTCTTTGCGATCATATGGTTCGTCCCATTTATTGGACAGTCGTGCTCCTTCAAGGGCCGGGCCTTCGGGAATAGTACTTTGAGGCGAAGATTTTTGAGCATCCCAAACTGCGTTAAAAAATGTGGAGGGATACGATCCACGAGTTTGTTGATTACCCATTGTAGAAGCCGCAGTCATGTCATGATAAGCAGATGGATAGTTCATTGAATTGACGGGCTTTGAAACTCCGGGATATGACGGGTTTGGACATATTTGTTGAACATTCTTCTCCCAGATTGCGAACCATCGAGAGGCAAGCTCGTTATAGGCACTGTTGGTCTGTATTGATCGGGGTGTGTTCCAAGGCTTGGGGAGGCCAATAAAATGAACCAATCTAACATTTGCTGCAAAATGTCTGTATGCTGGAAGATACTGATAGTGGCCAGAAGGAGTGACGTTATAAGCAAATGAAATTCGTGTCCAGTTAGTAAAATGCTGGTTCAATAAACCTTGATCGGCACCTTTAACTCAGTATCACAGTGTTTAAGAGAGCCCGAGTACCGTCAAACGAAACACCAGCTTCTGCCAAGGCATTTAGAATGTGGAATGTAGTTTCGCTTGGTTTGGTGAGGAATACACCCTAAATCATGAAATCATTGCCAGGAAATAATATACACTGTTGAAAGAATCTGGCCAACCAGAATCTGGAGCTGCCTAATTGTTAGAAAGAGTTCCTGCAATGACCAGTACTGCAAAATCGCAGTCAAGATCGAAGAGATCATCTGGATTACGTAGAGCAACGACATCTGCATCAATATAGACAATCTTGGAGAACTGGGTCTGTTGCCAAACACGAAGTTTTGTGAAAGCAGGTCTAAGGTCTGGCCGTCCAAGCAATTGTAAATTATCTTCTCTAGTAATGAAGATGGGCTCCACAGATATAACGTAATCAAAAGCTTCCTAGTAAAATCAGCGTGGTACATTGCGCAAATGTACTCGAAGAGCGTCCTGCGTTGACTGTTGAAGCCCAGGAATAATCATGACGGCCAAATTTTTCGTTGATCCCACTTCTCTGAGCGAATGTGCCAAAACAAGTGCCCCTGCGTAATGTCGGTAACATACATTAATAGAAATTCAGACATACCGACGAGATATGAGTCCGTCAAGACTAGTGTGATATATGCTTCCCCGAGCTCTCCAGATGCCATGTTGTACAGATGTAAATGGTGGTAAGCGGGATTCCTTGATATTTTTGGGAGTGGAGCATGTGGTTTAAATACTCAATTGCTTGCACAGGAAAAAACAGGATGGTAAAGAGAATCTACAACAAGATAAGTTAGCCGAAGCTAAATAAATCAGATTCAAGAGACGGCCAGGATGGAGAACGATGTCTCAAGCATGAATTATATCAAAATGAGTCTTCCAGCCAATTGAAGTCGTTTTTCTATGAGCCGCCATTCTCCCCTAGTCAACGACGCCACGTCGCAGAGGACCTGAGGTGGACCAGCGCCACGCCTACAACTGAATCGTCAACCTGAAGTATGGAAAAATGTTAAGCCCGAAAACAAGTATTCATCCTCTATCGACCTGAAATAGAAGCCGTCAAAGCAGTTAAATCGAGAATCAATAACAGAAATCAAATCGAATTAAGATTCGACATATACAGACGCCTCTCTACCTATTCCATGGTGCACCAGCAGTGAAAATGAAAAGAAACTAAAAATGAAGTGAAAAATATTTCGAATAGATCGTGGAAGAGGTACCAAGTAACCAAACAGAAAACATTACAGGAAAACATTCCAACTCGCAACCTTAAATCACTGTAAATCAACCGCCAAGACTACTTCCGTTCACCTTGAACAATCACAGGAGAACATTTCCCACTGAAATTCAACCCTTGCCTCCATTCAGCAAGCGAATCAGAAAACCTGTTTTTACTTTCAAAATCGTCATCGTAGTCCTCGTATTCGACCATTCTCATGGTACTACTAGCATTGCTGATGCGATTTTTATGCGTGTTTTCCCAATGACTTCTTAGTGCGTCCAGTTCAGATGCTAGTGAATCCAAAGCCCGAGATGTTCGATTAGCAGAATTGGGAGGATTGGGAAAATCTTCAGCTGGAATGGCCAAGGAACTGCCTCCAACAAAACTTTGGCGATAGGCATCCACTGATGATTCCATTTGATCGAGCAGCAGTGAGACCTTTTGCTCAGCCTCTAAGACTTTTTTTTCTAGTGCAGCATTCTCGATTTCAAGACGTTTTTGCTGAGTCCTGCTCTCTTGAAGTTGGGTTTCTAGTGTAGATTTCGAAGTACCATTCGTGGTTTTACTCTTTTCCAACTGGATTTCAAGAGTTCTAATCTTCGCAGAATACTCCTCATTGGTTCTTATAATCGATTTTTGTAGTTCGACTAGCTGGGAGCGTAAAGCCGTCCGCTCTTGTTCTAGGTGTTCAATTTGATCCTCCAAATCCCCCACTTGCACCTCAAATTTTTCGTGCTGCTTCTGTAGATTCTCTCCTCGGATTGTGGTATCTTCAAGCTCTTTCATTAGATCGGTATTTTTGCTCTTAAGCTTTTGATGTTCTTCTTTCATCCGGCGTAACATCTTCTCTGTACCCTTTACGTAGTGTACGGCGGACTCGTAATCTTGTTCTAACTGCTTCAATCGCTCATTGAAATTATCGGTACTTTCTGCTAGCTTTTTTTCTGCTTCGGCAACTCGACGTTGAGCAATGGCCAGATCGTTTGAATCGCCAGTGAGTGTCGCAATCCCATCATCAACGACTTTTGTAGGTGTTTCAGATCTTGCAGCAGAAGGACTCGAAGATTTCGAACGTTGGCGCTCTGCCATCACTTGGCGAAGAGCGTTTTGCTTGATTTGGGCAGCCTCTAGGTCGCGCTGGAGCTCTGCATTCTTTGTTTTTAGTGAAATATTGTGTTCTCTTGCAACAGATAGTTGGGCTAAGGTCTCGCTTAGTTTCTTTTGAACAAGTACCGTTTCCCGTCCAGATTTTCCCTGCAAATCTTCTAATTGAGCAACCCGCGCAAGAGAACTTGTTAACTCATTTTTCGCTTGCTCAAGCTCTCTACATGTCGAGGTTTGAAGCTGTTTCACTGCATCTAGCTGTTCTTGCAATGCGGACAAACGGCCTTCAGTATTGACGCTAGTAGATCGACTGTTTTGCCGATGGTCGATATATTTGTCCATTCCGGAAAGCATTGCCGCCCGTGCGGTCTCAGCTTCTGCTCGAGATCTCTTAAGCTGTGCCTCGAGATCAGTTATGCGTTGCAATGACTTTGTTGAATCGCGTTGTTGATCGGTGAGATGAGCTTGAAGAACGGCAAGATTATTTTCGACTTCCTCTTTCTCAGCAGTTACTTTTGTCAAAGACAACTCGGTTTCCTCCGATCGAGCAGTTAATGCAATTACGGCTGCTTTGGCGCCCTGAATGGCTGTGGTATTTTCATCCATTTGCTCTTCGTATCGATCAAGGCTTCCTTTAATTTCTGAATATTCAATTTTCAGAGCTTCTAGCTTTCCTTCAATAGTTATTTTATACTCTTTCAACTGGAGAAGCTCATGTTCAAGATCCGATGTTCGAACTTGGGCAACCTGGGATTCGGAAACAACGCGTTCGCGAATTTCATCTGCGCGAAGAAATCGCTCATTTGTGCTTTCCAGCTGACTTTCAGCGGTCAATCGATGTTTTTTTTCAACTTCGATCTGTTCTTTGAGATTCGCAAGTTGATGCTCAAGGGCTTGCTGACTCTGAGCACTAGCGGCCAATTTCTTTTGGAATTCTGCAGAACGATCGCCTTCGATTTTATCGGCTTGAGGACTAGCAGACAGTCGAGCTTTAGCATATGCTGCCTCCTGCAATGCTACATCTCGTTGACGTTTGAACTCCTCAATTTGCAAACTCGCCAAAGTCGATTGTTCTGCAATTTGCTCTTTCACTTTGATTACTTCTGCGCGCATAGCAAACAGCGTTTCGTACATCTTTTGCATGTCCTCGGACACAGGGGTTGCTTCTGATATCAAATCTTTCAAGTCATTATTTTGTAACATATATCCTTGTTTTCGCGCAAGATCAAGCTCTGCCTGAAACCATCTATTCGAACGACGAAGATCTTCAGGGGGTTTTGAGTTCTGACTCGATAAGGCAATCGTTAGATCAGGAAGAGTAGTCATTTTGCCCAGATGAGAATTGATTTCGTTAGAATTCATTATCCCATTGTCTTCCTCACGAATAGGGCTGAAGGCGCGTTGAATTAACTGAGGAGGAGTCTGACCATTTGGTGTACGACGGTCAGGAGGCGGACTCTGCATCCGCGAAGCAGAAGCTAAAGGTATTTGAGTGATAGTTTGGTTTGTCGAGCTGCTAGATGAGCCTGCTGAAGCAGTGCGTGGGCGAGTGTTTGATTCAACCATAGGCCTCGGCGATCTGTGTTGGCTACTTGCGGATCTTGAAACATTGCCATAATGTCCAGAGACGGGTCCTTGTTGAGCATTCAGTAACCCGCCCTGGTGTTGTTGAATGCCTTGTAATGACGAGGCAGCAGAACCGCTGCGATATTCTGTTGGACTAGGGGCTGAATCGCCCTCTCTGCGAGAAGGCGGAGTTCCATTGCCAAATTTTTGTGGTAACCTCGATGGGGGAGAGGAGTCTGAAAGGTGGCTTTGGGGAGGCGATTCGCGATGTGACGATGAAGGTGATGAACTGGGACCTCTCATCGAAGTCGAGCGCGGTTGTATTGAGCCGCCCGGCGGCTGCTGAGTTTGTTGAGTGGAATTGTCAACAGGATATCGAATCTTGGCTATTGGACATCAGTGAATGCAGACCGGCTTTATGGACTTACTGGTATCTAGAATGAATGCACAATTATTTTCTTCGGGTCTTGATGTAGCTCCTTCTCCACCAAGAACAATTACATTTTCGCGTACGGTAGTAAGTGAATGCCCAGACCGTCCACTTGGACTAGGCCCCATGTTTTGGAAGGTATACCATCTTCGATCTGTTTCGTTATTCTTAAGAAGATATGAAGACAAACTCGTGATCCTTAAAGCACACAGATCACCCAATTCCCGACGATCTGGTCCGCGACCACCGAAGATGTAGATGACATCTCCGACCATACAAGCCGAATGGCCTTCTCGAGCTGAAGGGACATATCCCAAACAATCCAATTGACTCCAGGCCCGTGTTCTCGCATCGAACAACCATGTGTCATTAAAATATCGATCACCGTTCGTTCCTCCGAAACTTTATGGAGTGTCAGTGGGTAGTTCAGTGGTATAAGATCTTCATACACAATCAACTGATCTCCATATGTGACCGCGATGTGATTGGTCCTAGCAGGCGGAGCTTCATTAACAGACGTGACCATATCCCAGCGACAATCCCTTTGTGAGACTGTATCATGATTCAGCCGAGAGGGTAAAAGAATGAGCATACGGGTGTTCAAGTCAAACGTAACGAGGTCATTGAAGAAATATCCGTCAACTTGTCCTCCAAAAACAACGACACGAGAGCCGAAAAGGTTGAGTGTATGGCCATAGCGTCCTGTAGGTTTTGGACCAGTAACCTGTGCTTTTGCCCATTGTCTCGAATCTACAGTTTGTCAATAAATGTCCTAGACTGTGAAATTACTTGTGTTTAAAAGATAGAGTGTCTGATCCAGTTCATCTGAATCGCTAATTTTGTTATCGCCCCCAAAAACTAACAAAGATAAGTAAAGAATTTCACTCACGAGAGCCATTGAATGTACCGATAAAAGCGTTGCCAACAACGACCCCCGCATGTCCCACTCTCGGGGCTGGTGCTTCACCGGAGGTTTGAACAAGATAGACTGTCATCGTACCTAAAACTTCATCAGTCTTGGCTAACCATGGTTGTAATTGAACATACTCGAGTCGACCAACCATAGGTCGTTCGTCATTCGATCTTTTACCAGCCCTCCAAATACATATATTTCACTATCCTTTCCAGCGACTGCATTACTCGCATGGCCATATCTCGGAAACGGGGAATTATTGACAACAGAGCATTTGATTGTTCGGACTGACCAAGGATATGCAATGTTCTGGCGAAGATCAACCGGAATGGAATCTGAAGCAGCACCGGTTCTATCTTGATGTTTCTTTAACTTTGAAAAGAAAGCCATCTAAATACAGCTTTCAGAGTGAATGTAGTTGGTCGGATAATCAGAGAAAGAACATAGGTCGAACAGAGTAGTTGTTATAAGAGGCGCAAATTTTGGGAGGTCAAGGGGCGAAACGGTTACAAGGGTGGTTGGTGGTGGCTTAATTAGCGCAGCTCAAAATGGCCAACTTTGACACATGGACCATACTCGATGCAATGATAAGAGAGAAGAGACTCTGAAGAAGGTAATGCCCGATAATCCGTCATCAACCCAATTTCCATAGGAACTGGCTTCACTCAAAACAATCAGAGCATCTTTGGAAGGAATTCGTAAAATCACTGGTGAAATCAATACCGATTTATCAACATTCTCCAAAAACAATGAGCATGTCAAAGGTATGTCTCATCAGATGGAACACCATTAAGAGACGCATACAGATCTGAATAATCAATGGAAAATCCTTCGGAAATCCTTATAATCAAACAGCAAAAACTTCTATTTTAATTATCGAATTTAGTCGAGTCTGGGAAGTCAGTTCTTCGTTCTCATTCATTAGAATTAACAGTGAATTGAGTCTGTACTTGGTCATTTGGAATGATATCATCAATCAATTCTGCTGTTCCGGTGTTGATCTTCAACTGCGCATTCATAGATCGTTGCAGCATCAATGCCACAACCATCGTCCTTTCTAAGCCTTTGCCCATTCCCTTGAACACAACTTTTCTAGAAGAATAAGCCAATTGATTTAATTAAAATCCATACTTATCGCTTAACAGAATATCGGATGCTCTCTTGAGAATATGGGGGATATTTGTCGAAGGTGAGATATAGAAATGACCATGTTGTCGAATAGGTTTGATAGGTGGCCTCTTGACTACCGAGACGTCTGTAACGAGGTCAGTGGTGAGGCCATATTGACCTTGGTCAAATACCTTTTCTCTTTTGCCTTTTCTTTATCTGGGTATTCATGCAGAGAACGGCGTGAGTCTACTGGTTTTCAGGGAATCGCACAGACACACTATATAAAGAACACGAAAGAGAGTCACAAATGACTCGAATGTTTTTAATTGGACACTGGTCTCGAGTTTCGAACGACGCATGCTCGAATTCGAAACTCACCACCGAAACTCCCATACTCAGCCTTCCCTCCCATTTCCCTACCCCTCTCCACGGCATTCATCGCCGCGTTCCTCTCGTATAGCAAGGATATATTCCCCTTCGTCTGCTCATCAATAGAGCGGTTAGTCGTCTTATCAGACAAACCTTCCGACCAGCCAAATCGAGTTCATATCATCCATTTTAGGACCCGGACGGTTAGCTCAGTCACCACAAGGTATCTCCCTATCCTTCTTCTATACAGATCCGCATAGGTAAATGCTGACTTCTCTAGATGACTATGGATTTACGAGTTGGAAATAAATATCGCATCGGACGAAAAATCGGAAGTGGCTCCTTTGGTGATATCTATCTTGGTATTCTACCTCAGCCTCCAACAACGCTCTGAACTTTGGCAGGAACAAACATTATCTCTGGAGAAGAAATTGCAATCAAGCTTGAGTCTGTCAAAGCAAAGCATCCCCAACTTGAATATGAAGCTCGCGTCTATAGAGTACGTGGCACACTAATTCGTGTTTCACTTTCCAACATATTTTTAGGCGCTCGCTGGAGGTGTTGGTATTCCTTTCGTTAGATGGTTCGGTACTGAATGCGACTATAATGCCTTGGTTATCGATCTTTTAGGTCCAAGCTTGGAAGACCTGTTCAATTTCTGCAATAGAAAGTTCAGTCTCAAGACAGTTCTCCTTCTAGCTGATCAACTTGTATGCTACTAACCCCCTTCTCCCACTATCCTTAACATTGTGAAGATATCGCGTATCGAGTACATTCATGCGAAGAGCTTTATTCATCGGGATATTAAGCCAGACAATTTCCTCATGGGCATTGGCAAACGAGGCAACCAAGTCAATGTAATTGATTTTGGACTGGCTAAGAAGTATCGGGACCCAAAGACCCACCTTCACATCTTGTACAGAGAGAATAAAAACCTCACTGGTACAGCTCGGTATGCTAGTATCAACACCCACCTTGGAGTTGAACAGTCTCGGCGAGACGATCTCGAATCTCTTGGTTACGTCATGATGTACTTTTGTCGAGGCTCTTTACCATGGCAAGGACTTAAGGCTGCCACTAAGAAACAGAAATACGACAGAATCATGGAGAAGAAGATGACCACCCCAACCGAAAGTCTATGCCGTGGATTTCCCAACGAGTTCTCCATATATCTCAACTACACAAGGAGTCTTCGCTTCGACGACAAACCAGACTATTCATACCTTCGAAAGCTTTTCCGCGACCTCTTTGTGCGAGAGGGATTCCAATACGACTATGTATTTGACTGGACTATCTTCAAATACGTATGCCTCATGCTATGGCATTTAGTAACCTCTAGAACCAACAAGGCAAAGATACTAAAGTAGAACCAGAAGTAGAACCAGAAGAACAAGGTTTACCTGTGTCTACTTTACCGCAGCAAGCGGTAAACCAAGGTCATCGACCCTTAGGTGTTCAGCCTCGTCGAAAACCGGACAATCAGGTCGCGGACCCTACGCGCACCACACCAGGTGGCTCGGATCGATTGTATTTTCTTGTCTTTCTGTGGTACTAATATCAGACTCCGAAGCCAAAGTAAAGCCCAAGCACAACAACCCCAACGCGGCCAATACTAAATGCAAAACGCTATACTACGGTTTTGATCTCTGGTTCTCGTCTCTTCCTTTTTCGGTCACTTGAAGATATATATACTCTGCTAGCTAGACAGAAACCAGAAACTCCCTGCTTTTTCTTTTTCTCTTCTTCTTTATACATCCTAATGGCAAGTTACAAGGTGGTTGTTTCGGGTGGTGTGGAAAGCAAGTTGAAGGAGAAGAACTTGTGGGGTGGTTATGCTGAAATGCAATGCTTCTCTTTTGCATGAGAGCATGGTTGTTGAATGTGATTGAGGCTTGTGGGGAGGTTTCCTTTTCTCTTTCCTTTTTCTTTTTTTTATACTCTTGCCTGTGGCTGCTATAGCTGGCCGGTGTCGTTTTTTTTAGTTTGACTCTTTCTTGATAGTATGTCCAGTATATGCAAATGTTTTCCTATAGATACACTATTTTTTGCGTCATTTTTCTCTGATGCTGCATGTGAGTATAATGCTTTGATATTTTTCCGGCTTGTTAATTGAATTAAAGGGGTGGGGGGCTAGCGGGACTATCGATGATGTGATCTATAGCTATTCTCACGTAACGCCAATATCATAAAGTCGTGGTTCACCTACTGTCCAACATGTCACAAAAGCAATTTACACCATCCTTGTTAATCTCCAGGCCCTCGGTTGGTCATCACCATCTTATTGTTGGGCCAAATAATCTTGCCATTTCGAGATGTATGAAATCAATTGAAGTAGGTGCATTACCGATACTCATATCGCCTTTCACACCAGAGAACATGATTGCGGGCGTAAAATTCATACAAAAAGATTTTGAAGAATGTGATTTGGTTACTTGGGGAACAGAGAAAAATTCAGGATATGTTGACCTCGTATTCTTCACAGGAGATCACACCTCGCAACTTGGTATATTCATCAGACACGGAAAATGACTAATATCTTTAGCGCAGGATATATCTTCGGCATGCCACCGTCATCGAATACCAATTAATGTGGTGGACAGTCCCAGTCTTTCCTCATTTACTCTTCTTTCTTCTCACCACGATGGCCCACTTCAGTTTGGAATTTCAACATCTCGCATAGGACGCCCCCTTGCAAACCGAATCAAAAGTGAAATTGTCTCGCGAATTCCGCCCCGCCTGGGCAACGCTTGTTCATTATTGGCATATTTTCGTGAACATCTTACGGCCGAAGAAAAGCGAAGTCGACTTAACCATATCTCCGAGTTCTGGCCGTTGAATAAGATTTGTAGCTTGACAGTTTATGATATCGAAGGCCTATTACAAGACTACACCTTGCTCCCGTTATCCAAACAAGCTACAAGAGTGGAGAATCCTGGCCGTATATCGCTCGTAGGGTCTGGTCCAGGGGATCCCAAACTTCTTACTGTGGCAGCTCTTGAAGCAATCAATTCTGCAGACGTCGTCTTAGCCGACAAACTCGTTCCGTCGTCAATCCTTGACCTTGTACCTAGAAGATCCACTGTTCACATCGCGCGAAAATTCCCTGGAAACACTGCCAATGCTCAACAAGAGCTTCTTGTGCTTGGTCTCACTGCTGTAAAAGAAGGAAAGAATGTCATACGTTTGAAACAAGGCGATCCATATATTTTTGGACGAGGCGGGGAAGAAATGTCTTTCTTCGAAGATAATGGATTCAAACCGATCGTTATTCCAGGAATTACGTCTGCGCTGTCTGCGGGGATATTTTCAGTTATACCACTGACTATTCGAGGGGCGGCTGATCAAGTTTTGATTGCAACTGGCACCGGGGAGAACGGATCTGTTCCTCAGGCTCCTGAATACATAATCTCACGTACTACGGTATTCCTTATGGCACTGCACCGACTTGAAATTCTTGTTGCGAACTTGATCACAAATGGATGGCCTCAAGATCTAGCTTGTGCTGTTGTTGAACGTGCAAGTTGCCGCGATCAAAGAATCGTGAGAACACGTCTTCAGGACGTGGTTGGTGCTATGAAAGTCCTTGGTAATCGTCCTCCAGGGTTATTGATAGTTGGACGGGCTTGCGAAGTTCTCAGAAAATGTCAAGCGAAGTGGGTTGTCGAAGAAGGTTTCGATGGATTTCCAATTGTTGATAGCCCATATGAGACGGATGACGAGAATTATAGAAACAGCGAATTTATCGAAGAAGAGAAACAGCCGAGTCAACTCCTGCAGACAACAGGAGCTGTAGTTGTTTGAATAGTCGGAAGTATTTGATTCAAGACAATCTTGTAATAATGTATTTTTTCTTGGGGTGGCATTCGGGCGGGAATAAAGGATTTTGAATTGTGAAATAAATAGTTCGCAACAGCTAGTCATAAGATTGGATTGCAAACCCAGCGGGTCGGCTTTGATAAACAAACGGATGAAAGGAAAGCACGTGTTTCGTCGAGTCACAAAGTCCTGACTACCCTCAACTCAGCATTTCCCCGTTCGATCTCGGTATTCTACAGATAGGAACAATATCCCGGACAGTAGCTCCATAATCCGCATATACCTCAACCAAAATGGGCGGAGGCGATCTCAATATGAAGAAATCCTGGCATCCTTTGCTCTTGGTTGTACGTATCCTCGTCCTCTAATCACGCAAACAAGTAGAATCAAGCAAAGGTATGGGAAAAAGAGAAGGCCGCACTCGAAGAGCGCAAGCGAATCGAACAAAAGAAGAAAGAAATCGAGGAAGAGAGACAACTTTCTGAATTACAAAGGTTACAGGAGGCAGCTGGTGGAAAGAAGCGTGTTGAGCGGGTAGACTGGATGTATGCTGTGCCCGGAGGTACAGGTGGAGGAGGCGGCACTACAGAAGAGATGGAGGATTATTTATTGGGGAAGAAAAGGATCGATCAACTGATCAAGGACGACGACGCAGAGGTTTTCTTTTCATACTACGAGTCTAACTGTTCAGAAATCTAGCAAGGTTTACAAGCACTTCATCGCCTCTCAGAACGCAAACACCATTCGGGATACACAGAAAAAGATCCGGGAAGATCCACTGCTGGCCATCAAAAAGCAAGAACAAGCTGCCTATGAAGAATTAATGAAGAATCCTCTCAAAATGAAAATGTTACGTGAAGCCAAGGAGGGCAAGGAGCGTAGGAAGAAGCACCGGCATCGAAATGAGGATGACCGAGATCGACGACGACACCGCTCGCGAAGTTATGACGATAATCGTACAAGAAAGAGGTCCCGGAGTCGTGATGATAAACCGACGAGAAGAACAGAACGATCGACAGAACGAAGGGCAACAATTCGTCACCATCATGATTCACACGAACAACTAAGGTTTCATCGGCGAGATTCGAGAAATGAGCGACGATCTTCTCGTGAACGAGGTTCAAGATGCCGATCTCCATTCCCACAGTATGATAAATCCACAAGCAACGGATATTTCCACCGTCAATCTTCTTCTCGTTCGTCTGGAAGACGATCACTATCGCCGCTAAATTGTCCTTTTAAACGAAGAGCAATCTCTAGGTCTCCCTACCGTAAAGACATCTATTTTGAAAAGAACCGTACTTCTCCGCCGCCTGGGCGGCGCTCACGATCGCCCTACCACAGGCCGAACCGTCCATCGCCCATACGCCGCTCAAATTCGGAGGAACGAGCGAATAAACTTGCTGAAATGCAGGCCAATGCCTCTGAATTAGAAATGACTCGAGAGAAACGGTTGAAAGAATTGGAGGAGCAGGAAAAAAAGGACCAAAAGAGGGACTTTGAGACAAGAAAGATCAATGGAAGGTATGGTGGAACTGCACATTTTATGAAAGGTGTTCAGAGACAAGTGTATGATGGGAAGAAGAGTCTCGGAGAACGGATACAGCGAGGCAAGGCAGGATACTCGAGGGATTGATATGCTTTTAGGATTGTATATCGACAGCTGTATTTAATTCGATATTGAGTATTTCTTTCCTCATACAACAAAGCCTACTCTGATTCTATTTCAAGGCACCAGAGTCTTGTAATTCTTCACCGGTTGAATTTTCCCGCGTCCATCATACACACCTTTTTTCACCCACTGGTCTTCTTGAACATCAGCTACGCCTTTTAACAGATTCCACAGTCTTTCTTTTATCTTAGCCTCATGCCATCCCTGCCAAATTTTATCCTTGACAAAAATCCCTGTCTCGGACATCGTATCCGGGTAAACCCATTGCACACCATCGAAACTTGTGTCGTACAGAACCAAGGGCGTATCCCAAGCGTAAGGATAGTTGGGCCTAACGGAAACGTTTTCAGTGTCCATTAACTTGAGCACAATTTCCGGTTCTTCGATTCCTTGTCCTACTCGGAACAAAATAGCCATCATACATCGAACCTGATGCCACAAAAACGCAGATCCTTCCAAATTGAATACCCAAATTCCATCCTCGTCTTCGTCAATTTCTGCTCGACGGATAAGACGCTTATACGTGGAGATCTTCTTTGTATTATCCACTTTACAGAAATTCTTAAAGTCATTCTCGCCGAGGAAATAGCTTGCTGCTTTCTTCATTCGTGAAATGTCGAGGTTCCGTGCGTGGAAGAAATATTTGTACCAACGTCCTGTACAGCTGAATCTGGCTGAAAAGGAGTCATCAACTCGAGCTTGAGCAAGAATTCGGATATCATCAGGTAAGACTTTATTCAACAATCCAACGTAATCCCCGCCCGACCCTATATCTCGAACGAGCAAACTCATAACCTGACCGAATGCAGAGACACCTTTGTCTGTCCTTCCGCATCTCGCAAAATCGCAGGATTCGAAGGAAGATATCAGTCGAGTATGTAACAATGCTGCAATGATTTTTTCTTCCACTGTTGGAAGAGGTGTAGTGTCTTTTTGAGTTACCAAGCCATTATAATTTGACCCTAGATAGGCAAATTTGAGAGCGATTCGGGTATGATTGTATGCAGAAAAGTCAAAGTGACGCATTATTTTCGGGGTTTTGATGTGATGGAGTACCCTGGATGTTTGTGCGTCTGATACAGGGAGGCCCTCGGATATTGAAGTGTGATTTGAAAGAGATAGTAATGTGCGGGCTTGAGAAGACGAGAGATATTCGGGTTTTATTGATCTGTAGGATTAGAATTTCGTGTCGATAAGCCAAAGTACGCTATCCGAGCTTCCAGTTCGCGGATTCTTTCAATCAGCCGGAGTCTGCTGAGGTTTTTAAATTCCAATGGTTCACTTGCGACCATGTCCCTCATCAATACAGTTACTCGGTGTAGAAGCCGAAAGAAATGTTTCATTCAAATGTGAAAGGGTGGATGATGATGATTACACCTTTCCCGTGGCTCATATTCTGTTTTACAGGTGGCCAACTGCTGGCGGTGGTGAGGTTATAAAACTCGGAATTTTACTGGTGTATCAGAACAAATTGGAGGGAAATTTCTCACCGAGTGGAAACCGCAAATGAAAAGATTTGTCCAACTATGGCAACGTTTTGGCTTGGATATCGCCTAGATATGTGTTGATTTATTTTCTCGCTCACTAAAGCTTCTACCTTGTACATTATTTAATATTTTAAATAAACAGCTAAATGTGA
>LXFE01000793.1:0-11984 GCA_001929475.1 Neolecta irregularis DAH-3 | reverse complement strand
TGTTGATAAACACCTGCCCCGCGCTCACCCGCTCCCCCACCCCCGCCAGCCCGTCCCCCTCCAGAATGCTGTACTTCCACGGCCTCTCCCCGTTCTCCACGGGCGCGTCCCCCAGCCGGTCGTACGTCCCGTTCGCATACTTTTTGATCATCGCGGCGTACTTGCGCATCACCTGGCACCGCCCAAACCCCCGGTCCACTGCCCCCTTGTTCAGCACAAGCGCGTCCTCAATGTCGTAGCCAGAATAGCTCATCACCGCCACGGTCGCGTTCTGCCCGGCTGGCAGCTTGTCGTACCCAATCAGCCCAATCGTCTTGGTCGTCACCAGCGGCCGCTGCGGGTACACCATCAGATACAGCAGCGTGTCGATCCGCAGCAGCTGGTTGTACCCAATCGCCCCGATCGCCTGCTTGCCCATCGCGCATTGATACGTGTTCCGCGGCGACTGGTTGTGGTGCGGGTACGGGATCAGCCCCGCAACGGCCCCCAGAATTGTAAGCGGCTCAATCTCAAGGTGCGTCGTCGACTCGTCGATATCCCCCTCGTATACCGCGATCTCGCAGTCGTTCTCCTCGTTCACGTCAAGATATTCAACAAGCCCTTGGCCAAGAACTTGGTCAAACGACAGCGTGCCCTCTTTCACTAGCTGCCATCAGATACGCTCCCAATCACATACCCTCGAGACGAAAGCATCGACTCGCGGCCGGCCATTCTCAACAATAATCAGCGGCCGGCAAATACGTCCCCCGTCAGTCGCAATATGCACAGAACTGTCAGCGTGGTTGATGTGCACGCTGACAAATTCAGAAATATGGCCCGTGCGCCGCAATTGCCGGAAACTGGAAACGAGCCGCGCTGGGAATTTCGTGGCTCCCAGAATCATCCCGTTGACGTAAATTATCCACGCTCCTGCAGCATGCATCTCGTTTCCGCTTAAAACTCCCAATTCTTCAACGCCGCAGTTAAATGCCAGTCTCGTGATCGGCTCTTCGTCGTCGTCCGTCGTGATATGAGTCATCAACGCGAGATTCTTGACCAGCCCGCACGCTTCTCCTTCTGGCGTGTCAGAGGGACACAGCATCCCGAATTGCGAAGGCTACAATTAGCAGGCTCGCAGGAAATATACCTGCAGCGCCCGCGGCCCAGACACTTTTCTCGTCTTTTCAAATTGACTCGAAATGCGAGTCATCATTCCTAGTGCGCTGATATAGCTCAGTCGGCTCAGCACATGTGTAACACCGGCCCTCTCCATCTTGAACCGCTTAAGCGACCAGTTGCCGGTCGAAATTGCCCGAATCATCCCCTGGCTGATCGCGTCGCCCCCAACTACCAGCTGATTGAACGCATCAAACTCTTGGGTCCGGTTGGGCTTTTTTAAAACCTTGTCAATGTTGATCTTCAAATCGTGGTTGAACTTTTTGAAAAGATCTTCAAATAGCAGTGAAAGCAGTTGTCCCGCTCTAATTGTTAGCTGCATCGTGATAGCCGCACAATTCTAGCCGTTTGTTGCCCACGTAATCTCGGTCGTCGACTAATTTCGGATCCGCCATAGCGGCCAACACTCGTCGGGTCATTATCGCGATATACACCGCCTTTGCTCGAAAGTCTAGGTGTGGAACGGCGATGTGCGCTAGTACTACCGTCGCCAGCGCCTCCAGTGCATCCTCGCATGCTGGTCGACGGGGACCTCCCATTAGTCGTCGCGCAGACTTGGTTCGTGGACCCAGCCATTCCAGCGCTTGTTGCCGAGTGTATACCCCGATTTTCGCGCATTCTTCTATATTCACTGCGAAATTGTCTTGGTGCTCTGCATCGTGTCCGCAGACTAGCGCGTATATCTCTTGGTCCGACTGTAGACCCATTGCCTTGAGCACCAACACTATTGGAACGTCCTCGGAGATTGAATTGTGCTTTAAATAGATCTTCTTTTTTTTCGTGAGAACGTAGGTTTTCGATTTACGTTCGTGCGTCGAGCTGCTGTTAGATTGCGTTTTCAAAAAGACAACCTTGTTACTGATGCTTGTACCAGTCCCTTTTTAGCGTCCGCTTCGACGATGATTCGGTTTTTGCTCAGCTGTTCTTGCACCAGAATCACCTTTTCCGTCCCCTTGACCACAAAATAGCCTCCAGGATCTAGTGGACATTCCTGCAAAACAGCCATTTCCGCTTCATTCTTCCCGGCAAGCACGCACTTGTTGCTCCGGAGCATAATCGGCAACCGGCCAATTTTGACTCCCCGCCTTTTAACAATAGATTTTCCCCGCGTATATTCTATATCCACTTTAATCCATCCCGAGTAATTCATATCGCGCAGCCGGCATTCATGTGGTGTCAACGGCGCTTTAATCGCGTCCTGATCATTTCGTTCCGGTTTCTCAACGTAGATGTTTACATATCTATGTAAGCCACGATATGAATCTCGTACTTTAAGTAAAACCACGGCTCAACATCGCTTGTCACTTTTTCGTTTGCCCGGAGAATCTTCAAGAGGTCAAAGTCGACGAAATAGTTGAACGAATCTAAATGTTGCTTCACTAGACCTTTGACTTTTAAAAAAGCAGGCAAAAGATGCCATTTATCCTGTTATTAGTATTGATATTAATACTCTTGCCTCGATTTTGGATATGGGATCCGTGAGACCTTTTCCCTTGTAGATAGACTGCAATAACGGTTGAAAGTCGTCGGTCATGATGTGGTCGCCTCAACCGCTAAATCCTTATACTCGTCACAAAGTAACTAATCATTGTATGTCTCTTGATATCATGTCGGAAAACGGGGATAAGCAAAATATGTAACCCCTGTAATATGCATATAATTTTGTCAAAATACTTTGACCAGGGTTCAGAAACAAGCCGATAAAATCGGAGAGGAGACTTGACCGCGTTGCCATCGTCATTTCTAATTATCACAACCTCCACTGCCAACCTTGCCCATCTCCAACACCTTGCCCAGCCGCAAGCTACGTCTCATCAGGCCAGGCTGTAATACCAACCCACTTGTCGCTATTCCTAGAGTAAGCTCGCCACTCAATTGGGTTGATTCCAGGTCTTTGACGTGTGAATATTCCATATCGCTTCAGTCCCGTATAATGCATCCTCAGGGCAATCAGACGCATGCCAATGCATCCCTTAGGAACTTGAAACCCCATGTCCGGTCGTTTACTCATGATGCATATATACAAGGTCACCTGAACTACCCCACTTTTGAAGAAAAAGACATTTCAAGTACATTCAGCCTGTGCTAATTTCTAACGCTCTAGGCCATCGTGGACCCTCAGTATCGGAACCCTCGCAGTCACATGCGGTATGCATATACTTCATGCCCCCTGGTCTAACACTCCTAGGCTGGCCAGAGAGCTCAATTAGCGTCTGCCGACGTTGGTGTATCAGCTCTCTTGCCCCAGCTCGAGAGGAGTCGCCAAGACTACGAACTCGAACAGCAGAAACACTATCGAGCCTATAAAGAGCAAGTAAAGCTGCTCGAAATCCAACAGAAATCAAAGGAGCGAGAAATATTTGGTCCAAGTGAAGGCTATATGCATATTTCAGACAGGTTTCCGGCCACTCCGCCTGGAAGTCAACCAGAGCGGCTCCGCTCCATCTCCATGTACTCTACACCTGCAGAACAGCAATGCCTCTCGCATGCCCACCAGCTCATTACCCCGCCATCCGAAGAACACACGCCAAAGGGCCCTGTTTCTGAGACCCCGATACAGGATTTCGAAAAACTGCACCTCGAGGATGAAGCCAAGATGTATTGTCCTGTTTGTCTTTGCTGATATCAGTATGTCTGTTCCAAACTTGCTTCGATCTCGTAGCGCTGAGAAAACTTGGCCAAAGCTATCCCCAGAAAAGTCGGAGAAATATCTCTTTGAAGACGAGGAACCAAGTATATTTTTGACTGCTTTGTTGCTAAGCATTAGAAGGACGAAGTTATCTGCAGCTCAATGCCACAGACGATAAATTCCCTATCCTTATTCGCCGAGAAAGCCGCCCAAATGTTTTATCAGCTGCGTCCGCGGCCCTTGACCTTGCTCCAGCTTGTCAAACCCCAACAAAGCTGTCCGTCCATGACCAAAGCTTTTCGGAATTGTACACTCTTCAAGCTCGACACGCGGACGGAACTATTGATGAGTTGGCAGAGCAAAGAATTCGTTACCAGTCGTCCTTGCAGCCTCAAGCTTCCCCGCAAAACTCCTTTGCGGGTTCTAATAGGTCTTCGCCAGATACGAGACGCAGTGATCACAGTATGCGGATGGATGCTGCCGATTATGACGCCCCTTTGGGCGAAACCATGATGAGTCCAGGCCAGTATGCTCGAGAATACCCAAACTATAGAGTAACAGTCTCCTGCATCTCGTATTAACCTGCTAGGTTCGTCATCCGCCTCATATTGTTAGTCCTACTCTCAGATCGTCTCAACCTGCGCAAGGAGTGTTTGGTTCTTTTGGGGTTTACGGAATGTCTCCCGTCTTTCATGCCGGGCAATTCGGACCTTATCCTCAATATAGCAAACCTGAAAGCAACTATGGTCAATCTCCCAACTACAACTTGAAACAGAGCAGCTACAGACGAAATGACGATAGTCGATATGACAACGTCATGCTCGAAAGTCTCGTTGGACAACTTTACATACTCTGCAAAGATCAGCACGGTTGCCGCTTTCTTCAAAAGAAGCTGAGTGAGGGGGATCCACAACAAGTTGCTATAATCTTCGAGGAGACCCACCGCTATGTTGTCGAACTGATGACTGGTACATCTTTTTATTTATTAAAAGCTCATGCCAGATCCATTTGGAAATTATCTATGCCAAAAGTTGCTTGAACATTGCAACGACGAACAAAAGACTCTTCTTGTTCGAACTGCCGCGCGTAGTCTCACCCAAATTTCGCTTAATATGCATGGTACCCGAGCTGTACAAAAGATGATTGAATCACTTTCAACTCCAGAACAGGTTTGTCGCTCATAAACATTTCTGACTGAAAGATTGATATCATCATCCATGCTCTGAGCTCTCACGTTGTACAGCTCATTCAGGACCTCAATGGGAACCATGTTGTCCAAAAATGTCTGAATAAGCTCAAGGCAAGAGACAATCAATTCATTTACGACGCTGTAGCAAATCATTGCGTAGAGGTTGCGAGTCACCGACATGGGTGTTGTGTCCTTCAACGATGCATCGACCACGCTTCAGAGAATCAAAAACAGCAACTGGTCACCGAAATATCCGAGAATGCAATCAAACTAGTCCAAGACCCTTTCGGCAACTATGTTGTGCAGTACGTATTGGATTTGGGGGAGGTTAGATTTTCGGAACCGTTGATCAAGAAGTTTCAAGGGAACGCCTATGGGTTATCTGTACAAAAGTTCAGTTCCAACGTCATTGAAAAAGTAATCTAGTCATCTGTTCTCATGCTGATTATAAAAGTGTATCCGAATTGCCGAACCAGAGACTCGTCGTCATCTAATTGCCGAACTTATGGAACCTTCTCGACTCGAAAGAGTTCTTCGGGATTCTTACGCCAATTACGTTGTTCAAACTTGCCTCGACTATGCAGATCCTGCCCAACGTCACGATCTCGCGGAAGCGATTCGACCACATCTTCCTTCCATCCGATCTGCCCCTCATGGACGTCGAATTTACTCCAAGCTCGACCCATCGAATGGAACATTTGCTACCTCTCTTCTTCATCATGCTGCGACTACTGGAGCTTCCAATAAAATTGGTGACCATAGTCAAAATCGAAACGGTATGTATCCCGCTTTTGTCTCCCATGTCGGCAGCTCTGCGTTCTCTCCGCGAAATCATGTATTTCCCGCTCCGATGTGATCTCCGAGGGGAAATATCTTCTTTAGCACGTGTGCCTTGCCCTTTTACTTGCGTTTATACATTGGAGTGACATTTGGATGAATTACTATTATTAACAATGTTGTGTTTTTCAAATTTTCCCTTATGGCATTAGTATTGATCTTTTCTCAGTATTTTAGCGAAAGTGTACTTGAACAGAAAAATAACTTCCTTTAGGAATGGTGGAGGTACAGCATCGAGCATGTTTTTCGTTTCTTTCTCGTTCTGTATATTATAACTCCTTCACTGCATTTCTTATAGCTTGCAAAATATATGAAACATAAATAATTTCGAATTCTTTGAATGATTACCGCCGGGATGTACCAACAAATAAATAAATATAAATAGAATAATCATTCTAGTCTTGCAGGCCGGTACTGCAAACCTTTCTGAAGTGAATATTCCCCCAAGACGCTGTGCACAAAACAGGCTGTTTCTCTTGCAGAACTGTGAATTTTTACAGGAAGAATGAAGACTGATGAATCTTCTGTCAGTGCAAAGCTTTCGGCGTTTTTTGGAGTATCTTCGAGCATCTCGACGGTTCTTCTAGCCCAAGTCTTTGGAAACCGTTTTCGAATGACGTCGATACTAAATCTTGCGCCCAACTGTGAAGACGTTTTTATGTGATCGTGGTCTCGCAAAGTCTGTTCGCAAATAACCCAAAAGTCCTTCAACGTTCTAGTTTGTTCGACGTGTCTTCCAGGCGTCGCAGGAACTTCTGATTCCGTCGACTTTATCGGTTCTGTGCACAAATTCTGGTTTCGATGAAGTAACCTGGATCCAATATAATGCAGCCTCGTATAGACAATCTGATTAATCTGGTGACTATAAAAATCAGGTAAATTTGTTAACGAAGGGGAATTGTACCACAGGGCTAGTAACGCTTGATCAGAATTTAGCGAGATTACGAATTTTGAGTATTCTATTAGTGAACGCCATGGTGTTGCGCTTAGTGACAACCCGGATAATTTTCGAATGCGATCGTCACAGTCGAACGCGTATAACCAGTATAATAAAGCTTCGAGACCAAGGAGACCTGCTAAATCGGGGTTTGATAAGCGTTGGGCTTCGCATTGGTGTTTGAGATTAACTGATCGTTCGGAATATCTAGGGTTAGTATTTCCCGCGACCATTCTTACTTTTTCGATTCAGACATGAGGAGAGCGTGTTCGTCGCTTTCTCTCACTAGGAGCGGATTCGGTTGACTTGAGGATTCAAATTTGTGGTTTGTTGATTTTGTTTGAGGTTGTGGTCGATCTTTGGGGGTTTGTGCATCAAGTGACATGCGGCGTTGTTTCTTGTAATCTTTTAAAGGCACGTTTCCCTTTTTCGAGAGGACGGGAGACATTGTTGCGCCTTGTGGTGTTGATACAGATGAGACTTGTTGGGAACTTGGCGGTGTTGTATTATTTTTTGTCAAACGTGGAGTTTTTAGAGATGGAGGAGCATCGTCTCTTTTTAGCGGGGGACGATCAAGAGTAGATGTTTTCACAGCGTCTGTGCGGTTGATTTTCGGTTTTGTTAAAGAAGCCTTTTGTGAGGATTTCGCGACACCGTTTGCTCGAGCGGTTGTAGATTTCGCCGGCCGGGACGAGACGGATCCTTGAGGAATCAACACTTGAGCAATGTGTGAGCATTTTAATTTCACAACGAGGGATTTGCGTTTGGCTTTTTTTGGAGTTGCAGTGTTTGAACGTGAATCATAAATATCAGGCAATTCCCCATCGAGCATTTTTGGAATCCGCGAGCGAATGTTTTCGAGATCGAACTCTGGCGGTAATTTCGGACTGAGCAGCGGAGGAACCATTTCAGCAATCTAAATATTTGAGATAAAAATCAATATATAGTATACCCGTCGTCTTTTCGCATCCTGGTCATCTATTTGGACGGTTGGCCTGGGATTAAAAATGTCTGAGTGCAGATATGATACCGCTTGCGAGCGATTTCGGGGCTGGAATTATTTGGTTTGGCGTCTGTATTTTTCGCTATAGGTTCGTCTGTTTTGATGCTACGAATCAGCTCGGCTGTACAATTGGCGATACTCTGCCCAGTGGGTCTGATCATGGTCGATGGGAATAAAGCTTTCGTATTGCCCTGGCCGCCCGCCACTGTCTGGAGAATGTCCGAGTCTATTTCTAAGGTTTAACAGGCGATCTTCGAGCGAGGCGATTGATTCTGTAGTAGCCATCTTGTGAATGGAGGAGTTGAAGTTGGGGCAAATTGTGATTAAAGGGCATGGAATGAGAAAATTTCAAAAAAGTTTAATTGGAGACACAAAATACATAAATATTAATCACAAATCGTCGTCTGTATCTGTTTGTATCTGTGCAGTCAATTTAGATGGAGGTGAATGTATTCGTTTGCGAGGCATTTCGATAGAGTCTACAACTTTTCTCAACTGGCGATTCCGTTTCTTTTTCGAGTTTAGCAGATTGGTAAACTGTGGTCAGCCAAAAGATATGCAGACCAAACCTTTGCAATTAATTCCGTTTCATAATCTTGTTTAGCCTTTGTGATTGTATTGATGTGCTGGGTCAGTTCTGCAGAGTCGTTGAGTAGATTCCTGTTTTCCAAAGTCACTCGATACAATTCATTCTGCTCATCAGAGTGAACATTTAAGAATCCGACCTCGCAGCTGGATCGTGTTTCGAGCAGGCGAATCATCCAGTTGTAGATATCAAATTCCTGTCTGTCCCGGTGTAGATGTATACTTCCGAGTCGCGCAAGTATTCCCGCACGGGATTCTTTGCGGATACGCAGCTATGTGTGAATAGCCAAAGTGGAGCTTTATACCAAAACAGTATCTGTTTCTGCAACGGCGTCCAGATACAAATTTTGCTCCAGACTCGACTTTTGACTTGAACCCAGCAACATTTGCCGTATAATACTCTCCCATTCTTCAGTCGAACAGTCAAAGGATTCTGTTTTGCACGCTCCAAAATCTGCGACTGCGGTGAGTTTTATTTCAAATCCAACTTGCGCTCTGCTGAATAAAGACCGCGTCCGTCTGTGACTTTCAAGCTCAAGACTCCATTGTATTCGCTGGAATTTAAGACGAGATTAGTAGGCGAGTTTGTTTGTGGGACGAGGCAAAACATTATTTACTGGAGAGCGATCAGGGTTAAACTGCGACCACAACACCGCCGCGCACCTTGTCGCTCTTTAATCAGATGTGCACGTCTGAACCGGCAATTATCGAGCGCTGGGACGGCGGCGATCTGGAATTCTGCGGCGATTTCGACTTGAACAGCGATTTCGACAAAGACTCGGTTTCGTCCAAACACCATTGTTTTCGTATTCCATTTGAAAATAAAAAATCCAGCCCGCAGCCTCCGGCGTCTTACAGCGAAGACGAGGATCTCGATAGTGTGTTTCCCGGTGAAGAAACGCGAGATCTCAGCAATCGTCTCTGGACCCGCCATGCAGAACTCGTCCTCAAATCATCACAAGCACAAAAAGCTCCTTTAGACGAATTCTTTGCAGACCTCGATATCGATGGCGGAAAGGTTTTTGAATTCGAATCCGCCAAAGCTCGAATCAACATAAACATCAAACGAACACTCACGTCAATACGACGCAGCCATAACACAGATCCGTACGCTGCTACTCCTTCAAGGATTCCCCTTCCGAGATCCGCACACAAGACTCCTCCTTCATTTCATCATCCACCAGCAGAATACAAAGATCTCTCTAAAAAACCTTCTTTGATATCTATTCGTCCACAGAGTGCAGAGAAACAGCTTGCTCCAAAAAATTCAATGCCTTCTTTACGCTCAACCGTTGTATTGAAACCGCCTGCTCGGAGCATTGGAGCTCGTTCAGTCACGCCTCACACTGGTCGTTCGTCTTCCTCCGTCCAAGTTAATCGTCCTTTTCTCCCAGGCGGAAAATCTGCATTATCCCACCACATCAGCACAAAAAGAGCTAGCACCATGTCATCCAGATCAATTCATAGCTCCCAATCTAAACTCAGCCTTGCCCCAGATTCCCTCCGAAGGGAAGCTGCAGGTGTGCGAATGCTTACAAAACCGCGCAGACCTCGCAATTTCGGCAATGGAACTGAACTAGATGCATTCGACGATTTACCAACTTGTGTCCCCGACGAAAATAAATATCGAGTAGTAACCCCAAAAAGCCCACGTCTAGGAAGAATAAAGTCAAGTTTTGGCAGAATCAAGGAGAAAGATATTCAAGCTGCCTCTTCCCCTCCTCCCCCCAAAATGAGAACCTCCAATAAACTCTTCTCAAGAGTCGCCGACAGACTTCTTCCAAAAAGAAATTCCCTGTCTCCATCCTCATCTAGCTTCTCAAGCTCCCGCGAACCCTCAAAAACGATAAAAAAGATGCCAAAGAAGTTACCTACCCTCTTCCAAAACATAGACTCTGCAAATCTGTCAAAGGGTACAACACCAACAAAAACAGTCTCTGACCAAGCCTAGTTCACGGACGTATGAAATATAATCCCGCGACGTATAAATGGGAAGGCAACGACTCTGTTCTCGATAAATTCTCGCCCACGTCACCGACTTCCCGACCCGCTTTAATTTCCAATATCAGCAACGCAACTAAAAATGTGCAAGTAGTAGGAAATATGGTCTTTGATCCCTCGCGCATGTGCTGGCTGAAAAATAACTCCCAAGACAGTGACAGTGATCCATTTGAAGGAATGGACGATCTCGTCGAGAATAACGAGATGAAAATATCTTTGGGAAATTTCGAGTTTGTAGTCGGTGAGGAATTCGACGTTGGGCCTGAATTTATTCGACGGCAAAGAGAGGAAGAAGAAATCTGGAGACGAGTTGTAGATGGCTGGGTTTCTGGTGAACGGAGGGGTCGGGATCATTTATGGGATATTAGGGAGGTTCTAGATCACCCGTCTCAACCTACCTGGACTGATTTTTAGATTGTTATGAAGCGCTCATGATGATCTTACGGGGATCTTTATTAGCCCGTTTAATACTTTCTCTTCATTCTTTGGGGACATTTATTTTCAAAGATTTACTATAGTTTCTTTCTTTTCTTTTGCTAAGATTCAAAGGCTCCTGCGTTTAGGGCAGTTGTACCATTAGTTCCGTGGACTCGCTTGTTCGTTTCTGTGTCTTCTTGTAGATTGATATTGTTAAAAGCATTCTTTTTCTACCAAGGAATTATATCCCTACAACTATCTTTAAACAGGCAACTCGAATTTCTGGCCCTTCAAAACCCTAAACAAAAATCAGCCAATAAACGCCAAGAGTGCATACTTTGTAAAGTAAATGTAGAAAAAGTCTAGGTAAATTACTGTCTGAATGATCCCGGCGATAACAGCAATAGGATCAAAGAACCCTTCTGCAAAGTACCGATACAACCAATTCGGAATATAAAGACCTCTATAAGCACCTAAAGCAGCCACGTAATGAGTGGTTATATTCTCAGCTTCACCCGTTCGTTGAATAATGAACAACTGAGGCAGAATAGCAACAGCTTCCAACCAAATACTGAAACTCCACAAAATCTTTTCCGTCAACGATTATACGAAAAAGGGGGGAGGGGGATGTGATACCTCGGGAAAGGAATACTCATAATTTGCGATCAACGACATGATAAGAGCTCCTCCAACTAAATATTCGAGTTTAAAAGTATCAATTGCCGGATCCCGCGTCGGTTTAAAGGGCACTTTGATTAAATAAAGGATGTACAGACTCGATCCGATAAAGAAGATCTTCATTGCAACATTGTACATGGAATGCCATGAACCGTACAACAAATCTATCCACATCAGAAAAACAGAATACAATTTACCAATAAGGAGGGGTTACATACCAAGGTACCGAGTCGCAAAGACCAACGCGTATAGTGCCTGTGTTTTAAAGCTGATACCTGTACAGGACTTTGACGTGGTCATTTTGTGAAGCAGAAGCCATATACTGACTAAATGAGAAAGATCGCCTATGGATAAATCAGTTGTAATTGCAAGGAGGTACAAGTACCTAGGAAGCGGAAAATATTCATGGGACGGAAAGAGTGACGGAGAGGAATGCCGGTAGTAGAATTCACCGATACTAGTTTTTGTGAAATACACGGATCAGTTGAACTGAATTATCTTGTCTATTATTAAGATGTTCTATTGTATATAGAGTAGATTCCAAAGAAGGGGG
>LXFE01000785.1:0-10778 GCA_001929475.1 Neolecta irregularis DAH-3 | reverse complement strand
TCCAGCGGTCCAGACGGACCAGACCAGGGGTCTTGGTCGGTCTGGTCCAGTCGGTTAGGAACCCTGCCGGAGACCCTCAGGCAGGCGGGCGGGGGGTCTCTTTTGACAATTTATATAGGTGCAATGCCAAATTCACCAAATAACCACGATTGCTGAGATAAAATGATTTCTATCTGGCCATTTCTTTCGTTGGTGAAGTATGCTGCACATACTCCCCAAGTTCACGTCGAATCATCACAATCACAGTGTCACGTGATCGGAGACAAATCTTGCGAACATAACTTAGAGCAAATGCCAATCAATTCACAGTTGAACAACTAGCCAACGGATCCAAACGAAACAAGCACTATTGGGATCAGAATATAAAGGCGAAACTAATGGTCTACCAACAAATTCAATGCAAGAAAGTCAAAGGGGACCTTTGAAGAAGCATCACATGGAAGAAACGGCCAAACCGCTGTACAACCTAACAGCCTGCCAGAGCATTCTCCAGGTGGGTGGTTTGGATCTCTTAGTGAAGGCGGGTGGCATAAAAAATCCATCCGCCGGCGGACAGGTGGCCACACTGCTGATGAAATTGTATATTTTTCTCTATTTGGCGCCACTCAAAATCCTTGTCAAGGACTCCCCACACCACTCGTTGTCTACTACTATCTACACTTCCTTTAATTTACGCGCTGTCCTATCTAGATCAGTTCAAGTTCTGTCTCCTATTCCGGTTCCTATTTTTCTCAGAGTATACTTGTTGCCGGGAGTATGTGGCATGCTGACGAGTCACGAGGCAATTAGGCTTCAAACATTCCTTTTAGATTTTGTTCACCCTTAAATAATTCTATAAAGATCATGGATACTGCCAAACTAGTGACACTAGTTTTAACACACATTTCACAATCCTTGTCAGCCTACATACAGTGGAGTTAATGCGGTTGGTTGATGATACGTCTTTATAAGCCACCAGAGGATTGAATAATCAGACTTTCGCTGTTTCTGATGTTATGCCTTCTCTAGTTCTATCTTCACCCGGAGAACCCCTGCGATTGGACTAGTAGGCACTTTTGCTTGGCTAAATGGCCAAAATTGATGCATTAGTGTTTAAAATAGCTTCTAAGGCTCCAACCCTGTTACCTATGCCATGTCGTTGCACAGCTCTCTCGAAGCACCCCTTGCGTTGGCCGAGAACGGCGAGCCGAAGAAGGGAACTGCGTTCTGGATGGTGATGGGAACTCTGGTGGTATCGACATTCATGGCAGCCCTGGATGCAACGGATCTGTCTGTGGCATTGCCTGTATTTATATCTGCTCATCCGTTCACCGCCAACTCGCTCAGACAATTGCAGTTGACCTCCATGGCACTACGACAATGGCATTCTGGGCGGGAATCGCCTTTCTTCTCTCCTCCTGCGGTATTTCAATAATCCATCTCAACTGACCTAAGTTTTTTCTCCGCTTTTTGGCGCCTTCTCGGAGATATTTGGGCGAAGATTGCTCGTGCTGACCGCCATCACGCTCTTTACCGGGGGCGCAATGATATGCGGCCTTGCACGGAATATGGCTGTGCTTGTCCTTGGAAGAACAGCCCAAGGCATTGGCAGCGGTGGCATTATCTCGCTCACCGAGATCATCATCTGCGATCTGGTCCCTCTCCGTGAGCGTGGCCTGTATTTCGGTATCCAGGGCATGATCTGGGCTGTAGCCACGGTACCTGCTCTTTCCAACATTTATCGTCTCTGATCTCTTGCAAAGGTAATCGGTCCAATAATCGGCGGACTATTCGCCAAACATGACTGGCGATGGATATTCTGGATTAATCTGCCTATAAGCCTTCTATCTTTTCCGCTCATCATAAGATATCTCAATCTCAATCTTGAACTTGTCCCTTTATCGGTAAAATTCCGTAGAATTGGTATATTATTAATAGCTTTACCCTACCTAACTTTTCAAAGATTGGCTGGGAATCTGCATTTTTGTTCCGTGCATCTCCACATTTCTAACGGCATTGACATGGGGTGGAACAATGTACCCCTGGTCGTCATACCAAACATATCTCCCATTAATCCTCTCCACAGCAGGCCTCCTACTGTTCTTGTTTGTTGAGTCCCAATATGCAACAGAGCCAATCATTCCGGTCAAGGTATTTTTAACGCAAACCGGTTCAGTAAGTTACCTGGGTGTCTTCCTGCATGGAGTCATTGTTTGGGGAGTATTGTACTACCTTCCTGTATACTTTGAAGGCGTTTGGGAAATGACACCTGTTGGAAGCGGTATAGCTTTATTGCCTTCAGTATTCTCCTATCTTATCACAGTTCGCTAACTTTTCAGACATTTACAACCGCACCAGCAGCTGCTGCTGTGGGCATCCTTGTTCAAAAGATTGGTAAATACCGCTGGTCAATCTGGATAGGTTGGACGGTCAGTCTAATAGGAGCTTTGACTCTAGTATTCCTCAATACCCAACTGATCCTCTGGCGGCGAATAATCCCGTTAATGATACTTGGCATCGGTACAGGCTTCAATTTTGCTGGTCCGCCATTCGCCATTCAATGTTCAGTTTCCAACGAAGACACTCCCCTCGCGCTCTCCACATTTGCTTTCATCCGCACATTTGGACAAGTCTTTGGCGTAGCAGTCGGTTCTTCCATCTTCCAAAATGGGTTCAAAGTCCCAGGCTTCGAAGCCTCGGACGCAATAAGTCAAATCGGTCTAATCAAAACATTGCCCCCTCCTATTCGACTCGCTTTCCAAAAAGGTCTCTCGGTTGCTCTGCGACACTTGTGGTTTGCACTGGCAGGGCTTTCGGCGATAGGTTTAATTACGAGTCTGGCAACGCAGGAATTGTCATTGGACAGGGAACTAGAAACTAAGCAGGGCTTGAAACACCAGGAAAGTGATAAATCAATCTGAGCCGGTACTTTTCATATTCATCCAGATCCGCTCATTCGTAACCCTATCACGGTTTCTTTAGCTAAACAATCTATAACCCTCCATTTGTGCTCAAATCCATATATGAAAAAGCTTTCAACACTGTTGGATTTGAACCATGTGAAGAAATTTATTTTGAAGGATGAAACAAGCATATTTATGACGTGAAATACAAACTATTTGTATTTTAGACGACCACCCATTCCCCAAGATCACCTTTCTCCCGTTCTTTCAAAATAATGGAAACAGAAATACCCACAGACCGCAATATTGGTGCCTTTCTTAAATTAACGCACAGCAAATGCTCATTAATTGAGATGGTTTCATCAGAAACCATTGAGCCATCAACACAAACTTGAAGTGACTCTGAACATAACTCGACGCCCTCAATATATACGCCTGGAAGTTAGTCGTACAGATTAGAAGGCTATTGGTACCCAGGATTCCAACGCCCAATAGTCGGGCTGTAATTTTACGATTTGAAAATTTCCACTCTTTTACAGCGACGTAGGAAATATACTTGTCAACCAACCCAAGACAAGCAACGCCGATACCTCCCTCGACTTTCAGGCTATATCCTGTCAAGAGCTCGACACCAGCTTTTTCCAAGGAGATCTTTTTGGGAAATATTTCACCAACTCTTCCAGTGTCTTTTGTAAAGTAGGAGTAGTAAATGTCAACATGACCATCTGAACCAAAATCCGCCAGATCGACAAGACAACCAGCTTCATCGTCATCAAGGTTAAATAGTCCTAAGGCGAAGACCTCCTCAGAAACCTGATTCCGTATCTTCAAGACTCCTCCATCGTTGATATTCATAAATAAATCAACAGGCATACACCGTCCCGAAGCTCGTAGAATTCGCCCCTTGCCTATGGTCATTGCATATATAACATTGAGATCATGTGTTCCCAATGGATCTGTGATCATCACAGGACTTCCGGAAAGACATCTCGACACGGCATGGTATACCCCAGATTCATTCTTTGTTATAAACATATCCCAATCGGGCTTTGAAAAAAGTTGGCCCGTGAGGATGGAGTTGTACGTATTGTGATATACATGCACGGTATGGCTCCGCTAGATGTAAGAATAAGATTAGCGACGTGGAAAAGGATACTGGTATTAAAGGGAAGTAGTCATCCGAGTTTCTAAACGTTGCAGATGGGAGATCCCTTCTCAATAACGAGGTGTATAGGATTTTGGGGTCCATTGACATACACCATATAGCCTTCCTCTCGAAATTCTTTGTCACTGCATCATTTAACGCCTCTTGGTAGTCTCGCCAAATCCTTCGCTGGGCAGTTTTATCCGGATTGATCGTTTCAAATATTCCTTGTACATCGACCTTAACACAACTTACCCCCTGGCTCTTCAAAAAGGTGTAATAATCATCATAGTACTTTTGAATGTCTTTGGGTGCAATTATCGAAACTGAAGAATCGCCGACGTCCATATTAATTGTCGTATATTTAGGGAAGTCTGAAGGACAGATGCCTTCCCAATATCCAACGATCGAATGCCAGACTCCGATGTCATTAATATACCTAAATCGTGTTCGAATCTGGGTAATCAAAGGTTTCAACCCACCGGGGAAGTTTGCATTTGCCTCGAAAGAAATCATCTGTCGTTTCTCGTTCTTTTCGAGTTAGAAGAACATAAGCAAGGTATGATACAGTCGATTGCCATCCATCATCGATGATAATCCCTCGGACACGAATTCCGGAATCGTGTAGATCTTGAAGAGCTGCGAGAATATTTTCGGATGAGAGATTACGACCGAGCGACTCCCATGTGCAATAAAAGAGATCAGACGCCCATAACCGGGGCGGTGTCAATAGTGCTGATTGCTCTCCCAGCAATCGGCGCAAAAGGCCGAACGAGCATTGCAAAAGACTGTCAAGCAAAAAGCTTGTTGATATTATACAGTAAGCCCTTCCTGGAGTATCTGAGTCATTCTTAGTTGAAAAAAACAAAGATTCGTGATCAATCGTAAGATGAGAAATACATTCATTCTGATATTAGAAAAGCTATGGAAAGTAGATTTACAGATGTACCGGCGAGTGGAAGAACAAGAACATATCTTCCGTCGCTCCGTAAATATAGCAGGTAAACCACGGGCCCCGGAAATACAAGCTTTGTGGTCCCTGAGGAAGGAGATAACCAATACGCACTAGTTCCATTAGTATCAAAGGATCTACATAAGAATGGCACTTTTGCTGCACAATGACCAAATATCGAATCATAAACCGCGGGGTTCCTAGGCGATGTATCGCTTCATGAGCATGATAGACTGGCACGGATGTCGAAACAGTCCAGGTATTCACATTTGCAGAAACAGTTTCAGGAGATTGTTCCTGTTCTGCAGAAATTGAGCCAAAGAGTGAAGAAAGCTCTGTTGGGTGAGGCGTATCTTGTTTGACTACGATGCTGCCATTATTATCGTCGCGACCAAGCCATCTCCAATCCCCCAATTTGTCACATCGATACCGAAGTGTAAACGAGAAAAAATCTGTATCCCGCGGAATATCTATGCGTAGATGGCACCTTTGATTTGCAGGTGGAGGAAAAGCAATCGCCTTCCAGAGATCTTCTTGCTCAATATTTGTGAACAACTCGATTTCGGATATATTCGCAACTTCGCAGAACACAAGAAAAGAGATCGTGCGGCTTTCGACTATATGAACTGATCCCAGTGCCGGATACAAAATTATTAGTGACATAGTAAGATGGAATGGAGGTTGAGCGGCAGACGTATTTGATTAAATTTCTCCACGTGTTCAATGATTGGCGGTTAATATCGACGATAAGCTCAAACATTGCTAGAGCGATTCGCTTTCCGGCGTCTGTGGTTTGATGGAGGCTGTTAAATTATTAACAAACAATTAGTCTCAATAGACTTAGACCGATTCAAACTAATTTCTGTCTGGATATAATCCTTTCCCGTGTGTATATTCTTACACACTGCCTATCGCAAGGACAGTGCAGTACTTGTGGTTGGTGTAAAATGTGGAACCTGAGTACAAACAAGACTCTTGTATATTCTACCTTTTTTTATATATGCCCAGAAACCCGCTCTTAGTTATCCCTCCCATTATTTCTGTAAGAACAATAGTTCTTACCATACAGGTGAAGATGTTATCTTATTTACGGACATTAATATTGGGGGAGGTATAGTCTTGTGGGGTATCTGACACTAGATAGGCAACGGCAAAAGGAATCCAGCCACTATTCAGCAGGTCAAGGATGAATATTTGGTGAACAACAGACTCCTTTATATAGATAAATAGTAAATTCCAATCTATATTTTTGCTTCCCCATTTGTACCTATATCATAATTAGTGGGTAAACATATCTGTTTCTACTCTTGGAAAACATTGAGAAATAGCTTCTATGCAAACATCCTTTGCTTGAGATCTGGTCAAAATATCAGCCAAATTTATCGGTTTGAACTGGTACAAGCTAATTGGGAAAATAATGGACCACATTAAAACATAAATTGCACTGCTTATTGGTAATAATACAAACATGGAATATACCATAGAGTTAATGATAACTCACAAGATGAAATTCGCTTAATATCAATATAAAACCCAACACTCCACCTGCATCAGTCCATCCGATGGCAATAGTTAACGTCGCACCATGATCTCTTCATCATGATACTCAGAATTATCCCTAAATGTGTCTTCGATTTCCTCAGCATCATCGAGCAATCTGATGGCTACTTGATCCTTTCGAAAGACCTTCAATGGAAATTTCATTGCGTCCGGCACTAGACGCACGATCTTTTTCCATGTTAGCACAAGAACAATCGCAGCGAACACGGTCAATGCGATGGTATGACTTGTTAGTAAAAAATGGAGTAGGTGAGTACAGAAATAAATGACCAGTATAGTGAATTTGACTCTGATGTGGGGTAGTCATATGGGGCAGCTTTTTGTAAGCGCAAGGATCTCATGTAATATGCTACCATTTACTGGAGCTTGGAAAGCGATGAAAAAGTAACCAAATTGGTACAGATTTGAGAATATGTCCATCATTTGGTCTTCAATGTAATTTGGAGGTTGAAATAGATACTTGGCGTTGTCACCCCCTTAGATGATTAACGATTCTTAACCCGACCACTAATACAAAGAGCTATGAAAGTGCAAATAGACTGTATTCAACGGTTAGGGTGCAAACTGTGTCACGATACAAGCACCTCTCATGATTCAAATGAAATTACAGCACATTAAATTTTATACCATCCCAAAATTGTCTTCTTTACACATATGTCAAGGGCCAAGGAGCGACTGAGTATTCTCTTTACAGTTCATGTTTGTTCCTCAAATTGATATCCATAGATAAACGCATTAGTAAGACCTTGATGCCCTTTCAGTCTCGCTGCATTTTTAACAGTGCCTATCTTTTCAAATCCAAGGCTTTCCCACAACCGTATGCTGCTCTTATTGGTTGCAAAGACAAGATTAAAGACACAAGACTTGTATCCCTTGTATTCTTAACGAGGAACAATGATAGAAATTACCAGTTGGGGGCAGTATTTCAAGAATGCCTTGGCCAATTCTTTTCCAATGCCTTGATTGCGATGAGCATGAGCAACTAGAAACCCCGAATTGGCAACATGTGAGCATCGACCTAGAATAAGATGAATTTGTCAACTGTGAGCTAAAGTCGATACCTGGATAGTTGGGCTTGATCTAATTGCGTCAATAGCAGATTTGTAGAAGCCATACGAAGAAACACCCCAAAAACTTTGCATCTAACCTTCCGGTTGTCATTACCGCACAGAATGCTCCGAACCAAAAGGTTGTGCATTCCTCAAGCGATACGAGTCTTTCTATAGGATAGGTCTCTCCCATTTCAATCTCCTTGTTGAGTGTCTGATGTATTGAGAAGAGAAGCGAATCAGGGATCTCGCTTCCGGGAAACAGCGGGTGGATTATGGCTGGCGTTCCATCTCGAAGGGTGACCTCTATTGGCACTAGATCTAGCTTTTGAGAAACGGCTGCTTGGTGAATATCGGTATCATCGAGCATTGACATCTTTGTAGATCCAATTCCTGGTGGTAGTCTGGGGTGGGAACTGAAATGGATGTCAAAGCTAAGGGAGACGCACACTACAATGATATGTTATATATCACTAAGCTTAGCTCTGAGATTATTGGGGAAGCGTGCCTAGATCTTGACTACGAGAACCGAAGAGATGGTAAAAGCGGGCCTCGCCTTTTATTGAAGTAACTTGTCACCACAATAAGCAATGTGGCTGCACTGGTTTCTATAAGTAGCACTCTAGGTGTTATGGTTACAGGAATGGATATGTTTTATCGGTCCAAGTCAAGAATCTAAGGGAAGTTTTTATTTTTATCCAAGCTGTGTTAAGGAATCTCACGAAAACGCTACAATTGCGAGTTGCGACCTCCGTAATACAATCTGTTGTATCCAAATATTCCTTTCTTTGACACTTCAGCCACAATCTACATTTCTCAACTTCAGTGTTTGGAATGCACAAACAGCAATGAAGGAGGTAGCAGTTCTTCAACTATGTACCCGTATGATTGGCAGCGGCATACCTGCATTGCTACCATGACCCGCAAAAGACCTTCAAATTCTCGCTTCCTTCTGCTGCATTCTCAAGCGCTGTCCGAAAAATTCCTTAACGACAGATTTCCATCGACCTTTACTCAGGCAACTTGCAATCAACATTGCATGAACCCACATTCGATTATCCAGAGCGGAGCGAATAGCGCCTTCCGGATCCCCTCCAAGCAATGACTCTTTTGCGACTGGGTATTGGTACCAAAGGAGATCTATGGGAAATTTGCCGAGAATGCTGACCTTGTGAAAGATCTCCGGCAACCGTGAATGAGGCATCACTTCCGGAGGGAGTATTATTGGAATTGAGATATAGATATTTATTTTGTATCTAATCTTCCCATTATCAGAATCCAGGAGAAACATGTGGAGTATTGAAACGTTTGATCGATCTGACCAAGTAAATGCACGTGACAAACAGAAAGGTTTGTTTGCCCAGTGTGCATCGACAAGGAAACTGATAAAATTTATTAGAAAAGTAGATATTTAATCCGGGATATAATTTTCCTTAGGCTTTAATATTTGTTCGCATGTTTAGATGAATATATACTTCCACGATGTCTGTGAAATCTTTTGTTGGGGTTTACGTTTCTGTCGTCGTACCACATGCTCGATCTCATTTTGAACTGGACATTGTAAACAGAAAGTCCTGTTCTCAAGCTTAAATGCTGTATTTGTTTGACCGGCTACTCTTCAACTTGTAGAAAGAATATTAGGTAGAAAAAGAAATCTCGTTCGATGCCCCGAATCCGCCCTCATACCATTACGGCATCGCCATGTCTGCGACTTCTATTAACAGCGACTCGAGATTTGGAGTCAGCAAAGGCGGAGTTGCGATGGATAACAGATTATGCAAAGTCAAAAACTAAGAATCCGCATGCCCAAATATACAAATCATGTTTTCAAAGAGCTAGAGGAATGCCTCTGCAATACATTCTAGGTTTCACACGGTCGTCCCAAATATCTTACAAAAAGGAGATGTTCCCTTTGGACACCTTAATATCAAGTGCCGGAAGGGGGTCTTGATACCGCGATGGGAAACAGAGGAATGGTCGATGAGACTAGCAGATCGAATCCAAAAGAACAAAGAGAGTCAAGGAATCCGAATTGTTGATCTGTGTACGGGAACTGGCTGTATACCTCTTCTTCTTAAATCAGTTATACCAGATGCACATGTTTTGGGCATTGATGTATCTCAGAATGCTGTTAAACTGTCTCGCCGAAACGCAAACGACAATCGCGTTGATGTACGGTTTATCCAGGCCGATATTTTTGAGGAGTTGCCTCAAATTAAAACTGTAGATATACTGACCTCGAATCCACCATATGTCCTCGAATCCGAATACAAACGTCTCCATCGCTCTGTGCGATTATACGAACCTGAAATTGCAGTACACGGAGGTGATTACTTCTACTTTCGAATATTGGAGCTTGCCGAGAAATGGGAAGCAAAGATTGTGGTTCTTGAAGCCGGTGATTGGCCGCAGTGCCAACGTGTAAAGGTTTTTGCTGTTGAACAAGATTGGAATGCATCAGTTGGATTTGACGGGGCTTCAGAGGGAAGATACATTGTCTGTTGGAGGAAAGGATATGACTGGGCTAATACAATTTGTGATCCTTGAATGATTCCAACAGTTTAAACAAAGTACTGATCTTGTACTTTAGCAACTCACAGGAATCCCTCGATCTCAACGTCGCCTGTCTTATACCCTAACAATCTAGCCTCATTTTTTTCCTTCGAAAGAAGTGGTCTGTCAAGAAAGGAGATACTGATGATGTTTCCGCTGCTCTAAAATCTTACAGATTTCTCAAGATATTGCTGAGACTGAGAGAAAGAGCACAAAGAAGGATAGTGAATTCAATGCGTATGTTACTCTTCGAAAGGCGCAGAGTGTGAAAAAATACAAGAGAAAAAATGACCTTGGGAAAAGGAACGAGGGGAGGAGGAGATCAAAGGAAGTACTTAACTTGTCATATTGCTGTTTTGTGATTCGAACCTCATGATCACGTTTCAAGGGTCTTTTTGTGGTCTCTAATGCAATTCATGCTAGATTCTGTAGATGGTCAGCGGCTACAGAAACCCTTCGCTGCACTTGTACACTTTCATTTCTTTGGGCGTGATATGATCAGTAATGTATGACACGACGTTCGTGAATTCAATTTCCAGTATTGTAGCCATTTTTTATTTTTCGCTCTATATCACGAATGCTTGGTTCAGGCAAATCAATACCAGGAAGATAATTGTAATCTATCCTTGAGTTCCAGC
>LXFE01000777.1:138-12261 GCA_001929475.1 Neolecta irregularis DAH-3 | reverse complement strand
CCCTGGGAGCATCGTCTCCTGCGAGATCTTTTGCCATAAAGAAGCCGCCCTATCGCACCCGCAAACACCATCCAGACCATTCTCCCCCTCATTAGCCAGGAGCACTACCCCACGTCCTCTAGTTATTCGAGTTTCTCAAAGCCATCTCCTCAAACAGAGGCTGCAGCGGCCTCCCTGGAAGCAAATTCCTCCCCTATCTGCTCCTGGTTCGCCTTTGAGCTCGACAAAGGCTCAGACGGCTTCTATTCTGGCTTTGAGTCTTTCCCCAATCAGAGCTGCCTGCTAACCCATCAGCATTGCAAATGCTACCCAACACATCTTCTACGCCTAAATGAGATCCATAACCCTCGGATGCTGGTTGCGGTAATGCAGGTGAAACCTGCTATCCCTCGCCGCACACTACCGACCAGCTCCACTCCATCCTCAAAATTTCCCGTCCCCAACATTGGCTGAGTACATGGCAATTCTTCCCTTTTGTGACTTCCAATGGTGTAGCTCGATGCGATTGGCGCCGGGTCTATTACTGCGGCGAGATTGGGGTGAGCTCTGGAATGAATCCGTGGAACCTCAGGCTATCAGGATGAAATCACACGAATTCGAAATGCGTAAAAAATGAACAACTTGAGACTGATACCCGAGAATAAGCTGCTCCGCCTCCAAGGCCGATGCCGCTACATCTGTATCGATGTCGTGGATATGGATGCGGCTACTGAGATCGCTACCCATAATCACTCCTACCGACACAGACACAGACATCAGCAAAACATCCTCGTCGCGGCCACCGGCGACAGCTCGCCCTCCGCCATCCACAGACATACCGCGCGCTGCTCCCCTCTGCCCCTCACCCATTCCCCGCCCCCCAGAAGCTATCGCCGTCTCCAATCTAACGCGGTATTCATAATGTTCCGCTCCGGTCTGCGCGTGTCATAAACCCTGATCCCGTCGCCCCCAGTGCCACACCCCTCCCTGTTACCCAGCTCCTCGACAAACTCGGCGGCTGCAGAAAGAGAAGTGAGAGTGGCAACTTCAATTCCGCCACGCCCGTCCCGCGTGTGCCGTCCCTCCTCATCCCTCCCGCCTCGCCCGTCCCGCTCATCCGTCCCAATGGTCAAAGTCAGAAAATGGGTGGATATAGAGTGATTGTCAGTTGCAGTGGATGGGAGGGTAGTAGCAGATAGGGTTCTTGAAGTTGTACTTATGAGCTTGATATATTGATGGGGAAGAAAGAGGGGCGGAGGACTAATCTATATACTTGCAGAACACAACATACTTCCTTCCAGTACACGCTGTAGGTAAAACAGGAAAAGCTAAGCCCCGTTTACATACGGTGACTCGTCAGCACGCCCTATACTCCCGGTACGAAGATGCTCTTAGGAAGACAGGGGACCGACGTCGGAAACAAAACCGTGCCAAACAGATAGGATAGTGAATCGCGAATAAAATTGGTGATGGTAAAAATCGGGGAGGAAGAGGGGAGGAGGGAGCTTGGGTGAGGAGTCCCGATAGTGACGTGTTAGGCGAAAATCCTCAATTTAGCTTTTCTTTACGACAAGCGCTAACAAGATATGTTGTTATGCAGAGTTGCACCACGCCGTATCCAAAGCAGGGGTATACTAGAAAGAACTCATAAGTCAAGAGAAAGGCAGTATGAACTCTACGGCTAAGCCGTTCTGGACCAATGGGAATTTTACACACTGCTTCGAAAGACTCTAAACAGACTATTCGCGTTGAAAAATTGCCATTCCGCCCAATATTGCCAACATACAATACTTGATCCAAGGGAAATCGTTCAACTGGCCTTCAGCATTTGTGTCTGGTCCCAAAGGACTTACCAAAATAGTGACCATTCCAATGTATGGGATGAATCCTTTTGCAACCCCGATAATATGCTCATCTCGATCCAAATGCGTTTGCCCTCGTGCATATAAACCAACATCGTCAACCTGATTATTGTCCCCCTTTGTCAGGATTTTCTGGGTCGTGTTTGACACAAATGATTGCAATACCCTGTGGACGATGGGAATAGATCGTTCTTTGACATTATAGACGACTATATCTCCAACATTTACATGTTTAGGATTATTCGTTAAAAATAATAGGTCGCCTCGTTGAAAAGCTGGCTCCATAGATCCTCTGTTCCCGTAAGCATTGTGAACAAAAAGAAAGCGAATACGAAAGAACAACGACAATCGGAGACTCTGAATTTGTAATGAGACCTAAACCTTTCCAGGTCATATAGGCGGTCGTTAAAATCATTGCAAAATTGAGAATCTGGATCATTGCCTGCCTGTCAGGCAGATATAATCGGTCCAACTGACCTGACGGATCGGCATTTGTGTAAGATTGGAAAACATTTGGGGGTGTGAAGGGAGGAGCAGTTGGTTTTTGGTAGTTGCGGAATACACCTGTTTATCCACATACTTGGGATGGTACACCAGTTTATTCATATAATTTGGAGGGGATACCCGGTTTGTTCAAATAATTAGGATGATGCACAGATAAATACAAAACTAGGAGGATGCAACGGTCATAATTAGGAGAGAATATCGGTTTAGTTATATTATTAACACTCTCAGTTTATACATAATTATGAGCATACACCGATTTATTCACAATTAGAAGAGAATTCCCTTAATATCATATAATTAGGAGGATGCATCGGTTGATACATAATTAGACCCAGTAAATTACTGATGTAAATCATATGATATGAAAAAGAAACTCAAACTTCATTTTCCTCGACATCTCGAAGAGTCTGCTTTGAAATTTCCTCAATCTGCTTGTATCGCAACATTTGCACCCTCATCTGGCACACTTTACTTGGTTTCCCAACAACATTACCGAGGTTTTCGTATAATCCTTCTTCCAACTGGTTAAATTCCTGTAATAGTTGCCGGTCCTTGGGCATCAGTTTCTATTGAATCGGTTGATGAACCTGTTCCGGGGTAAAACTCAAAGATTTCGAATTCAGTTGAGTGTAATGGACTTTTAATGCATTGATCGTGCCCATTGGGAAAAATTCAGATTGAATATTTTTCCAAGGTATTTTATTTTGCTTAGATTAACCATGGCTTTAATTATGCAAGCATACTCGAAGCTGAATGATGAGCGCATTCTGAGCAGCGCTGTATTTTGTGCGCGGACGCTTCTTCGGCGGTATATCATTTGATGTCCTTGGCTTGCGTTTGCGATTTGCTGGCGCCGAGGTGCAGTCTTCGCTGAGATTCAGTTCCTCGTCCTCGGTCTGTGTTTCTGAGGAGGCTCCTTCCTTTATGTGACGGACTGAAGACTCTTCCCCGACAAAGGTTGTGATTGCTCCGTGGGTTGGAACAAAGGAAGGGTAGAAATTCTGCGGAGGAGAGAACGGGTATGGATATGAGCAGGATTTGTGGAACGCGGAATATGATGCTTGCTGACGGGCCATTGAGAGCGCTGTGGGTGTTATTCCGGTATAAACAGATTGGTGTTCTTCGACGGACGGCTCGACGAATGGAAACCTCCGGGATGTTTGCTCCGACTGATAAAAATCTGGAATCCCGTCGGAGATGTTTGTAGAGGGAAGCGATCCGTTTTCATATCCGTACATTTGGTGAATGCTGCAATCAGATGCAAGCAGGGCCTTTTAAACAGTTGCAGAAATCAATCCATGATATCTGCGCATCCCTTAATTTCGATATTGGGATCGTGTTGCTTATGCTAAGCATGCTTCAATTGAATACAATACGGTGATAATCATAGCAAATGCATTCGAGAAGCTTCGAATCTAGAGCGCCAGTTATTGTTACCACGATTTAGCGGAGAATTATTCGATCCAGCCCCTAGCGTACTCAGGGTCAGATCGGAGTGCTGGTGATCGTGCTGCTCAAGCGATATTACAGCAAATCATTAACAATTAGGGAAACTGCAACGAATGATCAGTGGCCGTGAGAACTTGCGCTAGCCTGGATGCCATAATCACAAATCTCCAATGTATCATTTCTGTTTCGCTGCGTGTCTTGAAATACGTAGTTGTCTGTATCTAGAAATCACCATATTCTCTTTACTAAACTATACAACTCGTATAATTGTCTATGCAACTCGTAAGTAGACCTGTCCATGAAGCACTCTGCTAGGCCGCGGAAAGTACGGAATGTACCGATACTGCTGTTCTCATAGAACTCGATTAGCTCAGATTTGATATAGCCATACCCTAAATGCAAAAGACCGAGAGGTCACGCTACCATAGATCGCCTTACAGATAGAATTAAGGAAATCCTAAATCCACATACTCCGTTCAATCATACATCGATTGAACAAATGGCTGTATATATAATCACAACTCGGTAGTCAGTCATAAGGTTAATATATTAGGTATGTCCAGATCACAGTATCTCCAACTTTCAAGGGCCCTGATGCATAACATGCCACGTCCGATGACTCCCCTCTCTATTGCATATGCTTTATAAGGAAGGGAACACAAAGCATCCTTACACACACACTGGATAAGAGGGTATACTGCATACGAATCATTAGCTAGCTAGTTCGGCGTTTCTACTTTGAGATTGTGCAACGAAAAGATGGTTCTAGATAAGGGTTGGAGAAGCAGATTATCCAAGGGGAGAATTTGTAAATATTTGACAACGAATATGCCTCTGTATTACTGTAAAGCAGCTGAAAAATAATCTATAAATTTTTCATCAGTATTTTCATAGTTCATCTCGATTTCTAGCTTCTTTGGGTTGTGTTGTATCACCAGCAGAGGCGAGGATATCGTCAGGCTTCTGAACAGCATCGACATCAGCTGCGATATTCCCTACATTTTTCACTTGCTTAGCTAGTGCCGCAACCTGCGAATCATAGTCATTCCATTCAGGTATTTGCCGTCGCGCTCGATCCAATTTCGGTTCCTTCGTCTTTGGATTATTGCACTTTGCAGAATCAGTATTACGTCAAGCGCAAAAGAACTTACTAGATCGATCGTTTTCGCTGTCTTGAGGTCTTCATCACTACACCACGTTTCGCACCACAACCAAGATTTATCGAGGGAGAAAATGGGAAGTTGGTGTTGCAGGTGATCAATATAGATTAGATCACAGCCAGAAAAAAGGGACTTACTTGGAAGATCTTGATCGAGATTGGCAAGACTGTTGGGGTCAGAACTTAATGACTGATAATGTCCTCGAAGTAAATCCCCAGCGGCAAGTTGGCGGAATCGTTTCAGATCAATAACATACAACGCACTAGCTCAATTATAATCTGCAAAAAAGTGGAAATACCTAATATGATATGGTTTTCCTTTCAGATAATCTCTCCAATATCCACTCTTCCAAAATCGATATTCATCCATTTCTTCTCGACTATCACCCATCGGCGTATAGCCATATGGAGCTCCGTGTAGGTCAAGATCTACAAGCTCCTGAAGATCTATTCGGACAATCTGATCTGCGTCAACAAAGATAACTTTATCTAATGACAAGGGGAAAAGAACATCAAGGAACAAAATTTTGTATCTATCCCACGTAAGCAACATGCAAAAGATCGAAAATACCCCCAAATCTCTCGCTGTTTCTCTTTCTGGTGACGAAGCCAATGAGGCCATTTATATGTGACATATTCGTACTCAAAATCATACTTGGCGGCGAGATGGGGAATGAAAATCTGTTTTTCCATCAGTATGAACTGTATATAAAATGGCAATGAACCTTGAACGACGGACTCAAAAAGTTCTCAATAAACCAGAATTTGACGCTAGATGCAGTATGTTTTTTGACAGAAAGAATCATAATGTAAATGAATCGCTCGTATAGATGACCACTCGCAACGGAAAAGATATTTATATCCGCTTGCTTTGATTTTATAACACCTTGGCGGATACTGGACTCGGATTCGTGTGCCAATACATCCTCGCCTTCCATGCCATGTTTACGGGAGAGTTTTGGAAACAAGGTCATGCCATCGAAACTAGTCAATTCGATGGTTTGGAAGTTGTTGAAATGATCTATTTCGACAATATCAAATATTTCACTGGAACGTCCTTTTAAGGTCGTCAATTTCCATATTCCAGGTGAGGCCTTAAATTGAAAGTATCCAAGATTTGCCATAACAATCGTATCGAGAATGTGTTCATTCTTGTCATTGCCAAGAACAAACTGAACACCTCGAGGCGGTGAATTATTAGTAATATCTTTTGCATGACCATCGACTAATAAATATTTCAACTCGTAGACTGCTGAGACACTGGGAAGATTGGCAAGTCGAATGTTATCAAGATCATGAATTGATTCCTTTTGCATTACGAGCCATGGGTGTGGAACCTCGAGACCAAGGGTAAATAAAGGATCTTGAGGAAGATCGTCAAATAAAGCCTCTGGAGTAGCGATCGATCTGTGAATTAGTTTTATGAAAACAGAGATTTGGTTATACCCGTCATCATTAAAGTTGATTTCAGAAGAAAGCACATATCGATAATATCGCCCAACGGGAAGTTCCTTCATATGTTTCTTTGGATTTAAAAAGACCTGGACTCCAACTCCGTCCATTTCACTCAACACTTTCAATAGTTCAGACATGCGTTGAGCGATCTCGCTTAAGGGATCAACTACACCAACCACCTGCAACCATCCATCGTTACCGCCCGATGTAAATGATGTATACTCCGCGTCAAAGTTCTCGTAAGGTTTTCGACGAATGTGATCTTCCGACTCAAAGATTCCGTTATCTTGTTTAGCAGCTGCGAGATTGAGTATACTTGCAAGTTTTGCAAGAAAATCTGCTCGTGAACTGAGATATCAGTATTTCGAGAAACGAGAAACGGATAAGGAAATACCCCAAGTAGGAGAGTCCTTTTGTCGCGGAGATTATTGGGGTTATCCGTTCAAATTCTTGGTGCAGCAGTAGCTCGATATCTTCTCCTGTAAACTCTTCATCGGGAGCGAAAGGCCCTATGACCTTTGAAGGTTAGCCCCTCTACAAGTGGACACAAGACATACTCGACCATTGATTACAATAGCTTTATCTGATTTTTTTAATCCGAATTTCTCGACAAGGGAAGAACAATCGTCGACTTTGGATGTATCCACAAGAATAAATCTACTTTCGCTTTGTGTTGACTTTAGTCAGTCGTTTGAGTTTGCTGAAAGTAGAATACAATTAACCGATCTACTTGAGATTGGATTTTCTTCCCTAGTTCAGTAGAATAATCATCGATAATCCACATCGTAACGGAAAAATCATCCGAGAGATCAAGAAATCAGATAAGCTTCTTACTTCTCATACCTGGAACCGCCACACAAACGTTCCCTTGCAATGCTTTTACAAGATCCACAATTCGATGCTCTTCTTCCGGAAATATCCAGCGATTCCTCACCTTTGGAGCAGACGATAAATACAGATCTAACAAATCCGAGATATCATCTGAAATTTTCTCTTCTTGAACCGCATGAATCATTTGCGCCGTATCGTCACGGATAAAAGGACCCATTATATTTAGAAAGTTCTAAATGTCAATTTCCGCAATGTATCCACAGGGGAAAACATCTGATTTTTGAATGAATCGACCGTTAAAAAAGACTCCCCCATGTTGAAACGAAAATCGAGAAAGCCAATCATTGTTTTTGGAAAAGTGGTCGTTAACATTTTGCGAAACAATAGCGTCATCAAATTTTGGTTTTCCCCATCTTCCGACAACGTTTTCGAATGCTTTTTTATCTGAAGTATTGTCTGGTAGCACCTTTTTAATTAGTGCTTGTAGAATTGGAGAGAAGATTACGTTTGATAGAAATTCCAATGCTTTATCGAGGCCTTTTTCTTGGTAAATCCATACAAAAGCTCGACTTCGAGGTGTATCGGTTTCCAATATTATACCGATACGAAGTGCTATCTTTCTCTGGACAATGCTCCATAATCGTCCCAAAATTCCGTTTACTTCGTCGTCATCTGACAAATTAATAGAGACGACTAAGGTATGGAAATTTCGACGAACAGTATGTAATTGACCGGGGTAGATCGGAGTGAGGAACTAACAGTTAGATCGTTTCAAGAGGAGAGAGTACTGTCGACAAACTTTGGGACCAGGACGCGTATAGTTTGTCATTTTCGATATTATTGAAGTAAATTATCACAGAATCCCGAAAATCAAATCTTTGGCTTGATATTGTCTCGTAATAGGTTGCGATTGCCGGATTTGTTAGAAGGTCCCGAGACTTGACAGTTGACAAGCCTAGTGATGATAAACTCGAAATCATGTCTCGTTCATAGCGTAGAAACTGAAGTAATGAATATATTGTAATGTCCGCAGAATCAATTTGTCTGCCATTTATCCAGAGCATGTTTTGGCCTGGAGGGTATGCATGACCATTCAATTTATCGATCTCTTGTATAACCTTGGATGAGGAATTGTATTTTGATAGTACTGAAGTCAGAGATGGCAAATTACGAGATGTTTCGAGAAGTTTATTCAGAGGATTTTCCGAATTGATAATGTATGATATTGCTTTTGGACCGAGTTGAGCGAGTTCTGAGATGCGCAATGGCTGAATGGTAGAGGTTGATTCATCCTTACCAGGCAAGCTTCTTGGCTCACCTTCATGTTCAAAAAGTTAAATATGGAATCGACAAAGGGCATACCCCCATCTTCTCGATCATCGATAACAAGATAGTCCATTTTCTTTAAAGCCATTTCCACACCATATCCGCTCAATGATACTTTCCTCACCGATCGAATTTTTGGTGATTTATAGCGAAGAACATATCTGATCTTGTTTTGTCGCGAGAGAGCAATCAGACTTTCATGATGGTCGAGGAAGGTAGGATCTGTTAAATCGGCGTAGTAAATTACAGCAGGTTTTTCGTGGTTTAGGGTAGGATATATTCGGTCCATTCTGAGCAACTTTCTATCTTTTCTTGAGGATTCGGGCATATTCTTTGGCAATTCGCAAAGTCCTGTTCCTTCGATAAGGAACCACGAATCACATGGGGGTTTTTCGATTTCGGAGTGGTCATAATATTGATATACAGCTTCGATTTTAGGAGTAGCTGATCGCAAGGAAACAGACAATTTGAACAATTCTACTGAGGCCGGATCACCAAGACAACTGGAGATGAGGGGAAGGGCGGCATTGTACAATTCACGATCCGTATTTCGTGGAAGAGACACGAGATGGGGTATCAATTGGAAGTAGCATTCGGGTTTCTCAGTAGCGGCGGCTTCCCTGACATTCAGTGCCTGGTTGCAAGAAGGACGGGTACAAAAGTTCGAGCAAAAACGGGGGTGATGCAAAAGTAGCATCAAGATGTAAATTGACAGGCGTAGCAGCTTCCAGCAGTGGCAGCAGTACTATTGCCAGATTGAAAATCCGCATACGATCTATTTAATACAAGTATGTTGTAGAATGTCGGAGTATGGTAGAGTATGGTGGGTGCTGCAGTCGGGTGATGAAGTGCAAATCTATCCAATGGGCAATCTTCTAGCATGGAGGACCAGTATTTCTCGCAAATATATACACGATCTTCGTTTTTGCCCCTCATAGAATGGTATATCAAATGGAACGGGGACCTTTCATACTAGTTGCATTTTCTGGTTTGCCTCTAATTGGTTCATGAAGATGCCGCATTCACCATCCCGGAATAATCAATATATCATGTCAAATCATCTACTTTGACCTACTAACTGACCCTGATTAGTAAGGTGCGTAGCTCGTCTATTATCTTCTAGATGGGCTAGTCAGTAAACTCGAGGAATGTCCTTCAATTGGGAGAGGTACTCCTGTAATAGTTAGGGAGATTTAGGATTTTATTAATGCCTCTTTTAGTAAAAGAAACTACTTAGATTGATATTAGGTTAAAGTCTATATATACAAAATCAGCACATGTATTCACTACCATCATTTTCGTGTCCGCCTCCCTATATACGTACCGGGTGGTGATGCTTGTGTTAGCCCTCGCTTGCTGCTTCCCATGATAATCCCTCGGTTACCCCAACGGTTGGGTTCGGGTTTGCATTGCTGTGGGGTATTCTCGAGTCCCCACACCTCTTGTTGGCTTATAGAGGGAGTAGTGTATCTATCACGAATATTCCTCTATTTTTCTGCTGTTTTTCTGCTAAGTCTTGCTATCAACAGTTTGCTGTCGGATCCTTCTAGGCGACCAGCGGGCACATAAATACAAAATAGAGGCTTAGCTTCCTCGGAATAAGGAGTAGCATATTGCGAGATAAGAACGTCTACACTCATTATGCAAATATTTTCGATACCAAGGAGAAACGGAGAACACAATCAGAGTCTTGGAATAACCGGTTCCTCGCCAAGATGCAATCCTAAGGTATAATTGAAATTTCCGCAAACATTGCGCTTAACAAAAAAAGTCCTCAGTGTTTCAGACGTAATAGCTCGTTTGGTTGACTTGGCTCCACTATAAAAGGCATAATATCAAGACCGCTTGAAGCAATTCTTTCATTAACTATGGTCACTCTCTCATTCCTCATTCCTCTTGGATTCGCAGTTGCTGCGACCTTGAACAAACGAAACCCTGGCCAACAATGCCATGAATGGGATTCCACTAATGTTGGACCCTACACAATCTGTACACAGAACCTCCCTGCTTGGCTGATAGAAGATAATAATCTTTGGGGTCAAAGCAACTACAAAGGCTATCAGTGTCTCACAGTCGATGCGTCACACACAGATCCGATTTCTTGGTCTAGTGTGTGGAAGTGGAGGGGTGGTCCAAGGCTCCTATAATTCCTCATCGTTGCTTATTCCAAGCCAAGTGAAATCATTTTCGAACGCTGTTCTTAAACAAGCTTCTCCCCAGGAAGTCTCGATCATCCATTCAATTCCATCATCATGGACATGGAGGTATGTGTTATTCCCCACATTCAATGTTATTGATGACTTTCAGTTATGAAGGGAATGCCGTAGATGCTGATGTAGCCTACGATATGTTTTTCTCACCCACAGAAAATTCGGAAGCCAGCGTTGAGGTTATGATTTGGTATCTTTCCTTCCACGCATGCTCTAAAGAAATGCAGGCTTGGGGCACTAGGTGGTGCAGGTCCAATATGGGACGGAGCCACAACCTGGAACGTTACAATTGGCGCCCACAATTGGACACTTTACCACGGAGTAAACAAATATCAATCTAATTTTGCCCTCAATGTTTATTCTTTTATAAGAAATGACGCTACTGGAGATATCCGTACTTTCACGGGAGATATCAAGTATTTTCTCACGTTATTGGAAAGTCGGGGATTCCTGGACACGTCGTATTATCTACAAAACATCGGAGGTATATTATTGTCTTTGACATTATTTAATGACTAGCCGGAACCGAAGCGTTTACAGCGAATTCTGCTCGTTTCCAAACCATTTCCTATCAAGTGAAGATAGTGTAGACAGATGTTCTGCGCGAATTGTGAAGTAGCCTACTTTATCAGATAATCTTTTCAGGAAATTCTATAAATAATAATTCTGTTAAACTTGGATTGACACTTGTCAAATGTCTCTTCTCCTAAAATAAAGACCTCTGCCACCAAGCCTTTTTGGTTAAAGGACGGTGCAAAATACGCGAGGTTCCCCAAGTAAAACTAATGAGCTCCAGATATGATATACACTAATGAAATATTTCATATATCGCCCCCAGTTGTTAAATATGTGGTACGAAACACATTTGTCACACAATATCATCATAACCAAACATCCCCCCACCTCACCACATTCTTAACTCACTACCATGCCATACTTAATATCATCCCCCTTTTTCTGATCTCTTTCACGGCCTAAAATTCAAATACCCTGCCCTCCCTTTTTCCAAGGTCCTACTCTCGAACCCTTCTCGCAATCAACTACAACACTCACCCCTTTTCCCTCCCCTGCAACAACCGTCATTTGGAAAACCCTTTCTGCCATAAAACCGATAGAACTACCTAATCCCCGGCCCGAGTCTCTTTGGCAGCATTGTAAGCGCTAAGTACCCAATTCCACAGTGTTGTGGATGGACCATGGACTTAATCCAGTCCATTAAAAGTCCATAGACTGGAGATGGAAAAAGCCCGGCCCATGGTCCATTGGCCTAATGGGCCGTATCACGTGATATTAAACAGTCAAGTCTATCAAGTCCAAACAAGCAAGTCTAAATTTTGGACTTGCT